>BDUI01000021.1:1184609-1209571 GCA_002335545.1 Apodemus speciosus
TCTCCCTCTCTCCTTCCCTCTACCCATTTTCTCCTTTTCTGTTTAGCCTTCATTTTAAATCATAGTTCTTCCTCCTAAATATGCCAAAACTAATTTATACACCAAAAAGCAAAGTAGCTAAAATGGTGACATTTTAGGGTAACAAGACAGCACTTCACAGGTGTTTGAAAATTAAGAGTTAAGAAGGAAATTTCCCTACTTACGAGTAGGAAAAATATAGCTGCAAGTAAAAGAATGGAGACCCATCAGGTACCCATGTGTGATGAGGACGATTGTGGTTTCTTTTAACACTTCTGCTTTGTAACTCAGTAGATCTCAAGGGCATTGGTGTCCTGAAGGCTACTGGAACTGACTGATGGTGAAGCCATCCAAATGGAAAGTAAAGGTAGATAATCCAACAGGACATCAGTGGCATAGAAGCCACAACGCCAAACAGGAGAATGTATTGTTTCCTGAGAAAGATTTAAAGAGTGAAGAGAAGAGATCCAGTGACAATTTCATTTTAAATTATGCATTATGGGGATGAGAAGAGACAGAAAAAGATGAGCGTAACACTCCTGGAACAGAAGGCAAATGGAGGGCAGGTGACATCAACAAGACTGGCGACAAGTTTCTAGAGAGGTGTACATTCTTCTGCTTCTCATGGGTGGTGATAAAAGAGACTATTAGCATATTTATAAGTCATTAGTGATGGCCCTAGTAGCAGTCTCTGTGACTGGCGTTCTCCATTATGCATCAAGATTATTCAACAGCTGTTAAAAATGCAGATGTCCATCCTCGGGAGTTCTGATTCAACAAGTCTAGATGCAGTTGATGAATTACATTTCTCTTAAACATTAAATAATGCTGGTGATGCTAGGCAAGAGCCATGTCTTTTGTTGTATCTTTTTTTTTTTTTTTTTTTTTTTTTGGTGGTTTGAGACAGAATCTCACTCCGTAATCAGGATGGCCTGGAATTCACTATGTAGCCCAGGCTAACCTAGAACATGCAGAAATCCTTGTTCTTCTGCCTCCGAAGTTTTGAGATTATGAGCACACAACACATATTAGCTAAAGACAACATTTTTCGGACTCATAACTGTAGAATGGAAGCTAGTAGAAAAGCTTCAGAAGCAGTGAGTGTTCCCTATAGTGTTGATAAGCAATGCAGAAGATGGAGAAAGAAGGACCAGGATTTAGAGAAGGAGTCACAGGAGGGAAGCAGAGATCTTTTATGACCAAATGCATGTTCTTCAAGTGTGAAGGATGGTTTGAGTGAACTTAAGCATGTTTCCATGCTACAAGAATCGCTTAATAAATGTTTTCTAGACAGAAAAAGTTGATATTCCGTGCAGAAGTTAGTCTTGAGAGAACTGAGGAATACACTGGAAGAATGTGCCAGAATAAAAGAAGCTCCAAGTATGGTGGTATTTGATTGGGCAAGGCTCTCTGGACAGAATCTTCAGTGCTGCTGTGCAGCATTTGGTTTTAGACACCACTAATATAACGGGACTTTCCAAAGCCCAGTGTCTACTGGCTCATTTAAAATTCAGATAAGAAGGAAGTGTGATCTATACTTTACTCAGTGATTCTTCCCAGGATAGACTAATTGAGGCGATGGACAGACTCTAGCCCTTGTAGCTTACTCACAAATTCAAGTACAAAGGAACAACTGCCACTTGTGATATTAATAGCACCCCAGCAACAAAACACTTGACTTTCAGCATTCTCAAATTCTCCTGGCATACCATATGTGGGTATTCAAACTATTCTTTAATTTCCTCTATATAAATTATATTTAATCACAGTAGCTCATGGAAGGACTCTCCAACCCAACCTATCTCCTTTAAGGATAAACATATCAAAAAGTCTAAAGGTTTTTTTTTTTTTTAGTAAGAATAAAACATCTTTTCATAGAAATCTTTATTTAAAAACTCACCCAACTCCCATAAACATACTTAGGTAGTTTAGACTCATATATCTGTAATAAATGCCCTTTTAATCCATGTACCTGGTCTATTAAACACTGCTTTGATTCCTATATCTAGGCAGGTTTACAGACATTATAAATTATCTATCTAATAAAAGGAGAAAATTTATCATCTTTTCCTTGCCTTTTTTTCTAGGATAAAATGATCCTGGAAAACAATCTTCAGAAAATATTACAAAGTAACAAATGTAATTATTGTGGGCAATTATAGTTGAAGTCTCACAACTCTCCTCTGCCCTACCCCAACTTTGGGCATTCTGCCTGAGTTTATCCTCTGTTATACTGGACAGAAGGAATGCTGGGCCCTGTACATTACAGACTCTGTTCATTACAATCATATCAGATGGGCATACAGGCAGAAGGAGAAATGGCTTGTATTTTTCCATCTGACTATTAAATTTTAATATATGTAAATATTTGCGTCCTTTGGAATTGTCTATAAAATATGTAGACTATGTTTCAAATAGGATCCCTGTGACCTAAAAGAATGGCATTAGCTTCCAAAGATACCTAATTCCTATCCGCAGAGATCCTGTGAACGAAGAGGACACAGCTCTAAGAGGAAAAAGAAACCTGAGCCCCCTACTGTCTGTTGGCAGTCCAGGAGGACTTCACTTCCAGCACATGAGGCCTATGAGCTACCTCTGCTAAGAAAAACTACCACCACGAGCTAGCTCATCCATGGCTTCTTTCTATCATATCATCTCTCAAAATGCACTGCTAGAAACGTGAGTCTGTCACATGCTGGTCCAGGGAAAAGCAAATGTCTCTAAAGAAGGCCTGTTTCACTCCTGCACTTAAAGCTCAGGGAACATTGTGGGAAGAGTGGGGGGTGGGAAGCATAGGAGCCAGAGGATCAGGAACTTGCTGGGAGACTGTCTCCAAGTAATGTCAGAAGCTGTAGTCATAAAGAAGTCTCACCAACATGACCACACAGACATGAGTTAAACAAGGAAGACACTAATGAATGTACCAAACTGGAGGGAGGTCCGGTGAGCCTCAATCCTGCACAAAGGACTAGAGGCAACTGAAGAATGCTGGGACAGGGAGAAGTGCTCTAACCCAGGGAAGAACACACCAACTGGTTGTCCAGTGCCATATGGTGAGCCCTGAAGACATACATACAGGTAACATTATATGGAAACAACAGGAGATGATATAGGTATGGATGTGGATATAGATGTGGATGTAGATAAATATGCTTTCAATAACAATTGGTGAAAAAGAGAAGCCATAAATTTGATGGACAGTGGGGAGGGGAAATGGGAAGGTTTGGAAGGAGGAAAGGAAAGGGAAAAATGTTGTAATTATATCATAATCTCAAAACTGAAAATTTAAAAAGGAAGGTCTGTTTCATAAATTCAGTCTGGTCGAGTCATTAGTATTGACTGACTTCCTGTAGGTAGTTAGGGTTCAAAGGAATCAAAGGAAAAGAGTTTTTCTTCTGTCCTTCAGGATACACATACAGATTCTAAGTTGTGATCCTGCATAGCAAGATAATTTATAAAGGCCTTTGGCAGGCCAGCACGGCAGGTGTAAGGAAAGTCCTTTGCATGCGACATTTCCTCTAGTCATCACCACTCCTAAGGGTCCTAAGGTTTACATGAAACCTTCCTAAGACCCTCCAGCTGAGGCCATTCATCCAGAGCTGGCAAGCCTGCCTAATTGCTTGTGTTGCTTTTGTGGTATTTTCCTAGATCCTTAGCCACCACAAAGGCTGGAAAGCCCCGGACTCACCATCCAAAGAAATATCTACAAAAGGAATTCACCTTGTAGTTTAGATATAAACATGTTCAGACCAGACATGCCCACGTGGGTAATCTGTCTTCTCTTTATTGATCTGCTTGTGCTGTCTATATGGGGGTGTTTGCTCAGTAAATAGGATAAACAGAACAGAGTGACAATGTATCCAAACAAAATCAATGCTAAGCCACACTAAGCTGAGGCTTTGTGGGGTTCTCCCTCCTACCTCTCTCCCAGCAAGGGAGACTTTGAGAAGTAAGCGTCAGGCTTATTCTAAGAGAGGAATGCAAGGCCTTCTGGATAACTCATTTCACCACTTTAACATATCTCAGTAAAACTCAGCTTTTTCTGTTTGGAGATGTCTGTTAGATGTGATGCAGGCCTGATGACCCCCTACCCTGGCATACAGGGGGTAATTTTAATCTTTGAGTTTCTATTGGAACTCTACACTTCAAAATCCCATCATCATCATCATTTTCTTTATCCTAAGAGCCAGCACTAAATGGGGCCCGTGTGAGCACTGGCACTCACTGTCCTGATTAACACTCACGCCATCTTATGTCACAGGCACCATCATCTCAGGCAAGCCTAGCCACTCACACTCACTCAGCATCTCACTCCGGTAGCAAACTAAGCAGCTAGACTATGAATAAGCCTCTAGCTGACTCTGAGCTCATCCCTGTATGTGGAAGATTATATATTCATTGCGCCACATTACATTCCTTAGTACATTCATTTACAACGATATACTCACACGAAACTATTGCCCAACCCACCACCACCACCACCAAAGTAGTATTAGCAAAAAGAACACATAATTAGTGACCATTTTGGAGATGATGTCACTAAAACTTGATAAGGGTGAACAGCTTCTGTAGGTCTAACTGGGGCACAGAGACCGGTTTCATGCTTTCTGGCCCACTGGAGTCTGAGGTTGGCTGTACAGAGGCAGAAATGTGACTATGACAACAGCTTCGGGGAGCTCAGGTTCACTGTGTCCTTGCAGAGACATGGACCGTTCTCCCCGCAGGGGAGGTAGGAGCACAGCCTGTGGAGTGGCAACCTTACTATCTTGGGAGCCTGGTTAGCCACAGCCTGGCCTCTAGGGCAGGTCAGACTAACACTGTAATTAAGAGCTTAATCCACATAACACATTACCTCAACCTGTCCTGCACGGGCCAACATAAAATTATTAACCTGAGTCAGAAGTCAGAAGTCCTAAGGTTGGGTTGTCAACTGATTTCTTTGCTGAGGGTCTTCAAAGGCCAAAATTATATAGGCCAGCCTGGGCTCTTATCTGGACCACTAGGATGGTAATCTGCATCCAACCATCCTTAGGTTGCTGACATAGTCCCGATTGATGCCATCAGAGGGCTAAAGTAGACATCCTTGCGGGCTGCTGGTGGAAAGTCAGTCTTGGCTTCTGAAGGTGAGACATCCTAGTCCTACTCCTCCTCAAAGGCAGCCACGAGGGTTACATCATTCTTTTGCTCTCATCTCCCCTTCTGTGATGTCTCCTGCCTCCACCTAGAGACTGTCCTCTGACCTCTTAACTGACCAATTAACGTTGTTAATTTGATCCAATCTGACTCATCCGGAATGTTCTTCCATAAGTCCTACAACTCTGCCTCTTCGAAAGCTCCTGTATCACAGAGCCTAATTTACAAATTCGTGGTGTTAGAGGGCAAGGCCTTTGGGAGCGCTTCTACCAAGCAGGAGAAATCACAGAAACTACTGGCTTTGTTTGAGCACCAGTGTCTACTACTGTAAACAGCAAAGAACACAGAGTAGGTCTTCTGGTGGAACCTGGGTGGTCCAGGCTTCATTTGCGTCTGTGCAGTGGTCCAGCCCAGCATCCCTATGCCCAGCGAATGTCTTTTTATTTGAAAATGTTCTTTTGAATGTCTTCCTTCTATTGTAGTGTTTTGCTTTGATTATTTGCTTGCATTTGCTTATAAAGACATGATCTCAGGTAGCTCAGGCTGGCCTGGAAATCCTAATCCTCCTGCTGTTTCCCTAGTGCTTGGTTTATAGCCCTATAGTGTTTTTAAAATCCAGTTCTTTCGCTCCCTGCCATTTTCCTGGTGTATGCTCCTTTAGAAAGCATTGGTGCTTGCTAAGTGTCTGGAAACTTCTCCAAAGCTTTTCACGTACGTCATCAATTATGGACTTACTAAGCACCCTGCAGGCCAAAAAGATGATGATTATAATGGCAATGATGGTGGCAGTCATTAATGTCACCCTGTTTTATGACTCTTAACTCAGGAAGGTTAGTGACATTGCTGATGGACAACAGAAGCTGGTTTTATACACGATGGGTAACAAGAACAGCTTCAGCATTCCTGCCAAGCCGGCCCCTCTACTTCATTCTTCCTTTTCCCATTCATTTTTCAATTAATCATTTTCATTACCCCACCATGCCGGTTCTTCACCATCCTCACATTCTATTCAGATCGTGGTGACACAGCTGACTGCCAGAAGCTGCCACTTGGCTCCCATTGAAGTTTTGCATTTGATTTCTCCCACAGCTTCATATATTTCTAGCCACACCAAGAGCTGTTACACAGCTGCACTGAATTCATAATAAGTACACACAGATTCTGCAAAAACACAATCCAAGTAGTACCACATGCTGGAGGTCTGTGGCAAGTAAAAGCCCTGTCACAGAAAACCTTGGGGGCCAATGGCTTCCTTGAATGAATTATGAGTCAATCAAATGAAATAAAGTCAAGAGCTAAGGGAAAGGCCACCATCTCACTGTAGGAAGCCTACTTTGTGACTCTGGTTTAAGGAAGACATCAATGACCTTAGACAAAGAATGACTTTAATAGGAAATGTTAGAAAACAAACTTTAAAAAAAAAATATAAGGGGCTAGAAAGATGGCTCAGCAGTTAGAGCACAGACTGCTCTTCTGAAGGTCCTGAGTTCAAATCCCAGCAACCACATGGTGGCTCACAACAATCCATAATGAGATCTGACGCCCTCTTCTGGAGAGTCTCAAGACAGCTACAATGTACTCACATGTAATAAATAATAAATAAATAAATAAATAAATAAATAAATAAATAAATAAATAAATAAATAAATCTATCTTAAAAATGTTTAAAAACTATGATAAAACATCTTAGTTCATTTTCAAAGTAAAAATTGATATAAACTTTTTAAGTTAGAGTTCAAACTGCTGGGTTTCATATATGTCATTATGTTTTGTTATTATCCCAAGGTCTATTTTTTTTTAATTATTGTGCTTTTATTCATTTGTACTTTTGGAAAGTTCATTGTTGATTTAGAAAATCTCTTCATGTCTATATGTTGATTTTGTATTTTGCTACTTTGCTGAAAGGGTATGTCAACTCTAATACTTTTCTGAGCCTTCTTAGAGCCTTTTTGAGTATGGGCCTTGCTATTGGCACTTAGGGACACTTCCTTCTCTGTTTGTGTTCCTTTTGCTTTTTTTTTCTCCCTTACTGTCCTAGTAAAACAGAGCACATTTGAGGAGAGTGGGCATCCTTGTCTCATTCTCGCTTGTAAAGGAAACACTTTCTGCTTTTCCCTGTTCCACAGAATATGAATACATATTTATCTTGGGCAGCCTTTATTTTCTTGAGCTACATTCCTTCTATTCCAACTTTCTTTGTTTTTTATTTTTGTCCGGAAGAGATGTTGAGCCTTGTCAAAAGCTTTCTTCTTGTCTTTTCAGATGACTTGTGAATTCTGTCCTTAAGTGGAATTATCCATTGTATTACAGTTGTTCCATATGTTGAATCAAGTTTGCTTCTAGAATGAAATCATGTTGGCCATGGAATATTATCTTCTTAATGTGTTCTTGAATTTGATTTGCAATTATTTTATTGAGAACTTTAATGTCTAGATTTATCTGAGAAGCTGGTTCATAGTTGTCCTGTTTGCTTGTAGCTTATACTTTATGTTTGTTTGGGCATCAGAGTAGCATTGCCTTCACATGTTAAGCTTTGGAGTGTGTCTTCCTTTCATGTTGTGAGACAATTGGATAAGATCTACTGTTCATAGCTCCTTAAAAATGTAGAATTTAGCAGTAAATTTGTCCAGAACTTGAATTTTCTCTGTGAATGGTCTTTTTGTTACTACTATAATCACATTGCCTAGTGTGGATATGTTTATAGTTTCTTGATTTAATTTTGGTAGGTCATATTTCTGTGGATCTAGCAATTTATCCATTCCTTCTAGATTTTTCAGTTTTAGAATTTCAACTTTCAAGGTATTTCCTAATGATTCTTTGGGCTTTTTTTGGATTCTTTTATAACACTACTTTTCCATCCATAACTATATTAATTTTGTTCTCTGTGATCATTCTTTTGGCTAAGAGTTTATCAATCATATATATATATATATATATATATATATATATATCATATATCATATATAATATATCATATAAATTGAATCCATTTGGGCTAAGATGTAACTTAAGTCAGAAGTTTCTACATGGCTTTCAGTTTGGAGGCCCAATATAAAGGTGAGAGTATAATACTTAATTGTCCACTATTATTGTCTTACTGTGTCAGTTGTTATTTGAACTTTTATGATCATTAGTGCTTATTTTATGAAATTGGAAGTCTCAAATGTGTATGAATATCTATCTCTGTGTGCGTGTGTGTGTGTGTGTTGCTCCCCATATTACTATATAATGGTTTTCCTTATTTCTTCTTGGTATATTAGTTTTGAAGTCTACTTGATCATGTATTAGAGTTGCTAAGCAGATTATTTGGGGTTTCCATTTGCTTAATAGATGGATGGACTTCTATCTTTGGATGCCAACTGTGTAGATATCATTGGAAGTAAGGTATTTTTCTGGAGACATTAGATTGTTGGATTTTGTTTCTTTATCAAAGTAGCTAATCTTCCCCTCTTTGTTGGAAGTTGTGGTATTCACCTTTAAGATTATTATGGAGATATGTTTCCCAATTCCAGGAATTTTCCTGGTTGTTTGTCTAGTTTAGATTATTGCTTGTTCTATTTTTTTCTTCATTATATTAGTTGTAAGTCCTAGCTGGTTAGCTGAGTTGAGAAATTCTATCTTTTAGAGCAGTGGTTCTCAACCTTCCTAATATTATAACCCTTTAATACAGTTCCTCATGTTGGGGTAACTCCCAACCATAAAATTATTTTTGTTGGTACTTTATGACTGTAATTTTGCTACTGATATGAACTGTAATGAAATTATATGTGTTTTCTGATGGTCTTAGGTGAGTGCTATTAAAGGGTCATTCAATACTCTAAAGGGATCACAACCCACAGGTTGAGAACTGCTGTTTTAGAGGACCTTTGGTGCCTTATTTTGTCATGTTTCTTACATTTTTAGATCACAATTTATACATATCATTGTTTCAATGTAACTAATTTGGGGAGATTTCTTATCAGAAAGTCTATTTTTCAAGATATTTTTTAATTTTCAAGCTTTCCAAAAATGTATATATTATTATATATTATAATAAACAATTCCCCCTAATACTTGTGTATTCTTCTTGAGGGCTCAATCATCAACATCACTCAGATTATAAACAATCTGCTGTGAAAACAAAATGTAGAAGATATAAAAATATATTTGAAATTGATGAAGTCTCTCTACTACATCACCAACAGAAAAACAAGAAAGAACTTGGGAGAACCACGACAAATGTACTACAAAGCTAAAAGTTATTTTGGACAAATGTATGAGTAATAAGTGAGAAGAATAAAGGAAGGAAGGAGATGGGAAAGGGGGAAATAAAGGAGAGTGAAGGTTAAGTAGATTTAAAAGGGAGGGACTGGGCAGAGAATGTTAGGGGGGAGAAGAAAAGAATGAAACAATAGAAAAAGCAAAATGTAAAAGCAAAAGTAATGTAAGCAGAGCAATGGAAAATAATAAAAACATGACCTTCAAAATAAAACCAAGAACATTACTAACTATAAAGAAGCAAAAGGAAAGGAAAACAGAAATGATTGTTCAATAAAAGTTTTAAAATGCTTAAGTGTAATTAGATAACCACACAGGAAGAATTAAAAGCATAAATATTTTTAATACAGTAAAGAAGGAGCACTAAACCATATTGACAATAATGAAGGTAAAACATAAGGAACTACATAGAATGAATGTTAGCGTGGCCTTTTCTGGGCCACAGTGCCTTGGAGCCTTCCTATCCATTCACACAGTGGTGAATTCATTCACAAGTAGGTGAGCTTGTGGACTCTTGTCTTTCCTGCAGTGACACTGTATTGAGTTTGTGTTTGACAAGTGTCTGGCCTTTTCTCATTTCCCAGAGCTCTCTCCACTTTGGTTGCTCCCCTTCTTTACATACTGGGGGTCTCTACTGTCCTCTCCTAGCTTTGGGTTCTGTGAGTTAGACAAGTTCTCCCACCCTTCCCAAACTCCTCAGGTTTTCCACCTTAGGATGGCTAATACTCTGCATAGGGAATGTTTCCCAAGCTCATTCCAAGTGTGGAGAGCAATCACATCCCTGAAATTTATGTATGGCAAGGACTTTTCCTTGTACTTTCAGGGGCTTCTAGGTAGTAACCACTCACCTGAGGGCTGCATCTCAGACTTCTTGCGCTACAGAGTGGTAGGTAGAGGTTAGAGTGGTTCCAGGATATGATCCATCTGCTGACTTAGGCTGAGGGTTACCAACTGCAGTGTTACTCTTTCTCCTCCCAACGACTACAATTTTCAGCTCATCTCCAACTCTCACAGCTGCCCAACAAGGTTGTTTCTGACTTTGGATCTGTGGTAGGTTAAATTTAGGCTTTTTGACTTGTGGTTGCAATGACTACTTAGATCCTAGGGTATCTCCATTTTAAACAATGGGTTTCCTCTCAAGACAGTGCCCAGCCCCTGACCTTTAAGTCATATACAGTGGCAAAATGGATTTACTTACTGTATTTGGCTTGTTCCTGAGAGGAGCAGCTGTCTTACCAAAATCCACAACTTGATTTGAAACTTGCGAGGGTTGTAGACTTGTCTCCTGAAGGGATGACTACCAATCTTTTCTCACCAGAGTCATCTATCTGACTTTTGAACGAAGTTTCTGCATCTCCTCCCCCAAGCAAGAAGTTCTATGACTTGAGCTTTTTATATCTCAGTTTCTTCATAATGTGACCAAACTAGGGTTTGTTTTTTTGTTTGGCTTTTTTTTTTTTTTTTTTTTTTTTTGGTTTTGGGTTTTTGGTTTGTTTGTTTGTTTGTTTGCTTGCTTGCTTTTTGGAATCTTTGAGACATTTCATTAGCACTTTTGTGAACTTCTAAAGCTCTTCATTCCTTCCTTCATTCCTTCATTCCTTCTTTCCTTTCTTTCTTTCTTTGGAGTCATGTCTATTCCTCCCTGCACTGGTTCATCTCCCAAATGGGGTAATAAGGAAGGCAGTTTCTAGCCTTCCATATTACCCAAAAACCTCAACTGCTTGCTTAAATTCTATGTTAATAGAAAAAGGCATATATATATATATATATATATATATATATATATATATATTGTCATGATAACACCCATTTTAAAGTTTGAAATACTTGAGGTGAAGCAAACTTAATACACTTGCTCAAAGCCATAGTGGTTTTATTTACAAAGACAGATTTGAATCTCGGCAGCCAAACGTCAGAGTTTAAGTTCTCAATCACTGTGCCACTCTGCTCCTCTAAGCCATACCATCTCACTGCATTTTAAATATTATTATTGTGTCTATTCATATCTTTAGGTGTCTTTAATAAACCATAAAAAATGAGAAAAAAAGTGGCAGAGTTAAAAGCATTTTCCCTCTCCTAGGCTCTTTTAACCTACTCTTCTTTCTTGGTTTTACAAACTTTTGGTGGATTTCTAGCTTCTCTGTGAATGAGAAGGACTGTATAGGGCTCTTTATGAATGGAAAGATCTAAGGTAGCTCGAGTATTCATTTCGCAACTGTGCAAAAGTGCAGCTGTCACTGGACAGACTTGACATGATGAGGCTGGATTATGCTGAGAATAGAGGAAATAGTAACAGAAGCTTTAGCATTATTTGTGTGTGTGTCTGTGTCTGTGTGTGTGTGCTGCTTTCTCTGAGCTAAAGGATCTCCTGGAAAAGGTCTTACTGGGAAATGTAATTATGAGGGTCTCTAGTTGGGCATCTGAAGCAGCCTCTACTGCTGGAGAGATGATTTAGCTGTTAAGAGCACTGGCTACTCTTCCAGAAGACCTGGGTTCAATTTCCAGTGTCCACACAGCAACTCACCACCACCTGCAATTCCAGATCCTGGAGATCCAACCCACAGACACTGCATGCATGTGGTACACAGAAATGGGAAAACACCTATACATGTAAAAAATTTAAAAATAACATTTAGTTTAAAAATAAGTTGGACCAAAGTTGGAGTTCATCCAATCCATAGAGGACCTAACTTTAATCAAAAGATGGAAAAATAGGAAATTTGCTCTCTGCTTGAGCTGGCACATCTATTGCCTCCTGCCCTCAGATATCAGCACTGCTAGATCTCTGGCCTTCAGACTTAATACAGAGCTTCACAAGACTGAAGAGGCTAAAAAGTTTTAAGGCCTGCAGTCTGCAAGCAATAGCCTAGGAAATCGCATGGTCCTAGTCCAAGTATAAAAGCTATGGAACACCAGTGTTAGAGGCAGAGATAAATACCAGCTCAAAGAGAGCAAAATTATCCTTCCTTCACCTTCTGCATCAGGATATCAACATTTTTGATATCTATACCAGTCATGGCCAAAGAGTTGGCTCAGTCTACCCTGGCCTCTTCTAGAAACAGGCTCAGAAATATAAAGTCATGTCTGACCAGCTCTCTAGACACCCTTTGGCTCAGTCAACATCAGCTACATTAAACATCACATTCACTAAAAATTACAAATTATTTCACAAATAGTTTAACCGGAAAAAATAAAACCTGCCCAGAACTCTTCAGTTAACAGGTATAAAAAGCATTCAGGCATTTTCTTCTCTAGGAAAGTTTGTTTCTTCTGCACCCCTCACATGTAAACCCCTTTACCAGCAAATGCAGCAAAGCCCTAAAACCTAGAGTCTAGTCTGGCTAGTTTGGGCTGAATAATCATACTTTGGAGGGGGGTCCCTTCTGTATGTGTAAAGTACCAACAACAGTTATGCATCATACCTCACAGGATGTTGCTTGATATGTTGTCTGCAGTGTAGCTACTGGAGGCAGCACATACATTTTGAAGTCTGGTATGGTTTTGCCCCTTCTAGTTGTTCACTATGAGCAGGACTGAGCTATTTCTATAAACTGGACAGTGGAAGCTACATGTGTTTAGTAGTCAGAAGGACTGAGAATAATGCCAATTTGGAAAGTCTTTTAAAAACAACGGTACACTAGTCTGGTTTCCTTCACATGACATTTTTGTGTATGATAGACAGAGTGACATCTGTATGTTCTGATACCCCAGGGCCTGGAGAACCACGGAAGCCATTTGAAAAGCACAGTGAAAGTGATGGAGCTATGTGTCTGCTCTCTAATAAGGGAATATGTGACAGGCAGGGAGTAGAACCCATGATAGCAGGTTCTCTGTACAGTCACAATGTCCCGTTGCCCCAGCCCCAAGTTAGTAACAGTTACGATGCTTCTCTGAGCTCACATTTTCTAGACACGTGTCTAACCACTACAAAATGTAGCTTTCTATGCTTATGTGTAAAGGGCTTTCCCGAGTCTTCTGGTCTTGTGACCATTTGATCATTCATGAACGCATAAGTGAATATGTAATTCAAATCTGTTCAAAGATAGTGATGCAGAGGCCACTTAGTGAACCTGAACGAATGATCACGTTCCCAGCTCTCTTCTCCCCATCTGACAAACAGGCTGTTCTGAGAGTAGTGAGACTCTGTGGAGGGTACGGAGTCGTCTGTATGGCTCCTGTGTTTCAGAGTGATGCTGACTTGCTCTACCCTTTGATCTTGCCTTCCATGTGACACAGGATCGATAAACAAATAAGCAGGTTCCGGAGATGGTTACCTAAGAAGCCAATGAGGCTGGACAAGGAGACACTGCCAGACCTGGAAGAGAATGACTGCTACACTGCCCCTTTCAGCCAGCAAAGGATCCATCAGTGAGTGTTCTGTGGGAAAGCCAGCATCTTACTAAGGATGGACAGCATGACAGAGCCTTTGCCCTGTGGGAGGGGCAACATAGGGGCCATTCTGCTTGAGTCTTTGTCCATGTTCTTTTTATATCAATTAAGGGGGACCTGTAACATCAATCCTACCACCTCAGGTAGCTTAAAGTAAGCCAATTTTTTTGTTTTGTTTTGTTTTGATTTTATATCTGTGTTTGGTGAATAATCCTTTCTGTGGCAATTCAGAGACCCAGGTTCTTTCTGTATGTGGCTCTGTCAATTCCTGGTGCTCGGAGCCCAGACAAAGGAAGTGGATCATACCTTCCATGCTAAATAAAGGTTTAGCTTGTTTGCTTGCTTTTATCACAGTTTGCTGCTGAGTTCCCCTTTTGTTCAGTATTTCACCAAGCTATCACAGGAAGAGCTATGTTACCTGGCAGTCTACTTGCCAGCTCACCTATCAGCCTCACAACAGTAATTTGTCACTTTGGGGCACGTGGGCAGAAAGAAAAAGTTGGCTGAGTAACAGCCTGGAAAAAACTGCAAAGGCAATCAAGAATTTGCTCTGAACTTCCTAAGATGATGAGAAATGATGGGAGGTAGGAAAAAGCCTACCGAAGGCTGTAAACAACAGAGGGCGGGCTTCCAAAGAGAGCATTAGTCAGGTCAGTCCAGCCTACATTCAGACAGACTCTGGATTTCCTGGTCTTCCCTCTGCCCAATGTAGTCGCGGCTTCAGTAAATATGACTTACCTGAGAGACAGAAAGGCCTGACAGATCCTTTTTAAAAAATGGGTTGCCAATTTTCCTTTTTTTAAAAAAAAATGTAAACCAAATGACAGTTGTCAAGAAGGTGCAGGGACTGTACGGTGAGTGCATGTTTAGCAACAGAAAAATCAATTAAACGGTGGGAGCAAAGGAGAGAAGAAAAACGATGTATAGATAGATGGTCTGCATCAAAATGTGTCTTGCTGGGAAAGATCAATGCAATACAACAGAAGCCATGGGAAAACCTATGAAACAGGCAAGCCCTACATCCCCCAGGTCTGATTGATACCAACCCAGCCTCATTACTTGAACATATAAAACATGAAGCTCATAGCCCCAAAGTCTCCATGGAAATCAGTAATCAGATGGTACTCAATATTAACCCAGAGATCAGGATCCCTGGGTATTTTCTCAAGAAGGAGATGAAAGCTAATGTGTTTCTGCTTTTAGTTTAAATCCTAGAAGGTCTTTTTAGACTAGTAATTGTTGTTTTAATCCTTCATGAGTGCAGACTGATCTACTGCCACATTTTGCCTTTACTTCTTAACTGACAGAAAGCATGCATGGCAAAGTGTAGAAGGAGCTCAAAGTTTTGGAATAATGGGTCCATGCATAGATGGGTGAGTAAATAGATGGATGGCTGGGTGGATGAATGGATGGATGGATGGATGGATGGATGGATGAATGGATGGATGGGTGGATGAATGGATGGATGATGGATGGATGGATGGATGGATGGATGGATGGATGGATGGAGTGGATAAGTGGATGGGTAGATGGATGGATGGATGGATGAATGGAGTGGATAAGTGGATGGGTAGATGGATGGATGGATGGATGGATGGATAGATGGATAAATGGATAAATGGAGTAGATAAGTGAATGGGTGGATGGATGGATGAATGGATAGATGGATGAACAGATGGATGGATGGATAGATGGAGTGGATGGGTGGATGGATGGATGAATGGCGTGGATAAGTGGCTAGGTAGATGGATGTATGGCTGTATGGATGGATGGGTGGGTGGATGGATGGGTTGATTGATGGATGGAGTGGATAAGTGGATGGGTGGATTGATGGAGTGGATACGTGGATGGGTGGATGGATAGATGCATGGATGGATGGATGGATGGATGGAGTAGTTAAGTGGATGGATGGATAGATGGAGTGGATAAGTGGATGGGTGGATGGATGGACAGATGGGTGGATGGATGGGATAATTAGTAAAGTATATGGACTATGGAAGTTTTAGGTTATTTAAGGAAAGAGAAGGTGTGCCACCAAGTCTTCTCACCTGCACATTCCTCATATCCTTGTGTTGGATAACGCTGCTCACTAAGTTTCTCAAACTTAGAAGCATCTAGATAAAAAACAAGTATTACTAGAGATCATAAGTGATAATATGTTGGTGAGTATTTTTAAATATGTAATAATTAAGATAGGATAGCATATGGTGATATCAGTATTCCACAGTCTCATACACTTGAGAAGCCTTTGACACATTTGCAAATCAAGTCAATGGATAAATATTAGTACAGCAGTCACTAATTCAATGTCTGCACCTTTCTGGGCATCATCTGAGAATAACCAAATAACAGTCTTGACTGTAGCCTAGCAATATGTACTATATGTTAAATAACTGCAACTAGCCCAGTAGGTGCATCTTAAAAGGGAATGACAGTGTTCCAGATTTGGAAAGATATTGGCAAGTGATGGAAGTTGACTACAAAGATTCACATGGATATAGACTTGGCCAGCTAGGTAAAGAAGGTAACTTATAAGAAGATGAGAGGATCATGTAGGAAAGAGCACAGATATCAAACATGGTGGACTGTTTGAGACCCCATAGGTAGGTTTCTGTAAAATTTATGAGAATATGGTTTTAGGGTGCAAAGAGGGACCAGCATTCTTGTTCAGAAAAGAACAGCCCACTGAAAATAAGACTTGGAGTGGGATAACTGAAGAAGAAGAAAAAGAGAGGGGAAGCTGGCATAAACACAATGACCAGAGTTCAGGGGAACCTAGAGAACAGAGGCATTTATATCATGTCATTGGAACAATGGGTGATGAGAATTTCTTTTTGTTTGAAAATTGTTGTGCTACGTGGGTAACATCCCTTGGATTGGTGTGTAAAAGCAAGATGTAAAGAATGTTGGTTGCCAACTTGGAATCAGTTACTGGCATAATTAGAAAACAAAATTCCCTAATGATGTTTTGAGGATGATATTAACGGGCTTAATTTAATCAGAAATAGCTGTTTAATGAGTTCTGGGAGCTGTTGCATGATCCCAACTTTCCACATGCATACCAAGGACTCAAGTGATGTGTTGACTTTGCAGAACTTTCTCATTGTGTTCGTGCTGGAGTCAAAGAGAATGACAGGAATTGTGGATCATGAATGTGGTATATAAAGTAGAACTGAAAGTTTAATGACTCATGATCAAAGTAGGAAAGTGTCTTAAAAATCAAACCCACTTTCAATAACCGCCTCATCTGTCTCCCATACATGTGCTTTAGCTATGCTGAGCTCTGACCTCCTTACGTCACCTTTCCCTTTTCTGTGCCCTCCTACATGTGTTCTTCCTTCCACCTGGAGAAACCTTTCCCTTAGACTCCCATCTTTCAGGATCTACCAAAGACATTTCTCCCAGAAAACTTTCCATGGCACTCAACCTCTACCATTGATTCCGAGTATGCTGCAATCTTCCATGTCTTAGTAATATCTTTCCTTCCTTCCTTCCTTCCTTCCTTCCTTCCTTCCTTCCTTTCTTTTAAGAAGATGAAAAACTTATTTATTCAATATTGGTATTCATTTGAACAAGTACAATAACATTTAAGTAAAAGTTTTAAAAAGATTTAATTCTTTTGTTTTGGATTTTTTAAATTTTTTATTAGATATTTTCTTTATTTACATATCAAATATTATCCCTTTTCCTTGTTTCCCCTCCTCCAACCCCCCCATCCCATTACCCTCCCCCCTCCGCTCACTAACCCACCCACAGTAACAGCTTTCTTTGCCTTGGTTAGTATGGTATGTTTTCATTGTTTTCTCCCAAACTACAAGATTCGCCATTTTCAAATCCCATAGGAAATGCTTACTGTGATTTGTTTAGTGAGAAAAATAACTAAATATATAAAACTGATAACAGAATGTGAAAATGAGGAACAGATGCTCTGGAATCAGTGGACTGCCTACTCACCCAAACCAGGTTCAAGTCCCTTCTCCACATGGCCTGCCTCCCTCATTCCCTGTATCAGAATTGGCATCTAAGATTATTCAGTTGTTGACAGTCAATATCATATTCACTATAAACTCATGTGATATAATGATAAATGCATCCAATACCCTCTTTCATAGCTCTTGTGAGTTAGCCTGTGGTTTATTTCTAACTACACTCATCCCACTGTGAAGAGCAGATTATGCAGAAACAGCATGTGCTTGTTCACCATTTTTGCCAATCCCTCTTGCCCATTACTCTCTCAGGCTTTGGTAACCACCATTCGACTCTCAGCTTTCTTCAGATTCTCAATATATAACATAGTCATGAATTGTTCTACATTTCAGAGCTCAGCATCAATGTTTCTTCCTAGAGAAGTCACCCTGACCCCTTTCCTTTCTGTCAGTCATTCTGAAGATCTGATATATTTGTTCTATCCTCTTTTAGAAACCTATTTTTGAAATGGGAGAGGGGGGAGATAGTGATGGAAGGAGGGAAGAAGGGAGGGAGAGAAGGATGGAGATGGAGGGAGGAAAGATGTGTGTGGTATGTGTTCATGTGTCCATGCACATGGAGATCAATCTCAAGTGTGTTACTCAGTTTCCATGTTACTTTTTGGAACTGGGACTAGTCACTGAGGAGATCACCAATTTGACTGGGCTTGGTTAGCCAGAAAGCTTAAGGGATCCTCCTATCTCCCCCTGACCCTCAAGGTGAGAATGCAGATGTGCAATAACACATCTGGCTTTTTATGTGAATATGGACTTCATGTCAAACTCTTGCCTTCATGTCAAACTGCAAGCCCACTGGCTGAGCCATACCCAGCCGCCCAACAGTGTATTTCTAATATAATACTTCATATTTGAAATTCAATCCTTATTTCAGCATTTTGTGGTTAATTCATGTCTCTTCAGGTAAACTGCACACATTCGGGGGACATAGAACATGTCTGATTTTTGCTCACAATACTGTTCAATCTAATACAATACTTAACGTACAAATAGACAATATTTGTTTAGTAAATGAATATATTAAAGAAAAAAGGGGAAATACTATAAAGACAGCACAGAATACAAAAGCCTTACATGTTGAGTTGTATTATACAAAAAGGAATTGAAATTGAGAATCAATTAAAAAAACAATTGGCCTAGCCCTGTACTTAAATATGTATCTATATTTGGTTTTTTAAATACTTGCTTTCCCCTTTCTTCCTTCCTTCCATCCTTCTTCCTTCCTTTACTTCTTTCTTTCTTTCCATCTTTCTTTCTTTTTGGTGAATACATGCAGACACTATAAAATTCATTCTGAGGCATCTCAGCTTCAACATGGCTGGGCTATTTTAACTGTACAGAAATACACTAAGATGTGTAGAGTTTGGGTCTAGCTAATCTCACTGTGTAATGTTTTCATATCTTATTTCTTTACAGTAAAGTTTTAGTTTTTATTTTTCCCTTCTATTGAAAACAGCTTTCTTTTCTCACATAATATATCCTAATTACAATTTCCCCTCCCTCGACTCCTGCCAGTTCTTCCCCACCTTCTATCCCATTTGGATCCACACCCTTTCTGTCTCTCATCAGAAAACAAATAGGCTTCTAAGGGATAATAATATAATATAATGTATATAACACAATAAAATAAAACATAACACATTAGATAAAACAAACAGAAGAGAAGGAGCCCAGGAGAAGGTACAAGAATCAGAGACCCAGTTGTTCACCCACTAGGAAATCCATAAAAACACTAAACTGGAAGCTATAATGTACATGCAGAGGACCTCATACAGACCCATGCAAGCCCCTGGTATGCTGCCTCAGTTTCTGTGCATTCATATGAGCTTTGATCCAGTTGGTTCAGAGGGTTTTGTTTGCCTGTCGTCCTCCATTTCCTCTGGCTTTTACACTCCATCTGCCTCCTCTTTTGCAGGATTCCCTGAACCCCGAGGCAGGAGATTTGATGGCTATTTGCTATTTAGGGCTGAGGGCTGATTGTTCCAGTCACTCTTACTTTCTGTACAATGTCTGTCCATAGGGATCTGTATTTGTTCCTATCTGCTGCAGGAGGAAGTTTCTTCAGTGATTCCTGAATAAGGTTCTTATCTGTGAGTATAAAAAAAATGTCACTAGGAGTCATTTTAATGCTACATTTTGTTTAGACTGGTAGTATGGTTTTTACCCTAGGTCTCTGGTTCTTCGTCACCCAAGCAGTGTTGGGTATTAGATCCATCTCATGGAGTGGGCCTTAAGTCAAATCAGGTATTGGTTGGTTACTCTCACAAGGTTTGTGCCACTACTGCATTAGCATATCTTTCAGGCAGGACACCACTGTAGATCAGAGTTTTGTGGCTGAGTTGGTGTTTATATTTTTCTTTTGGTAGCGTGCAGAATATCTTCATGTACCAGAGATGCTAGAAAGCAGAGATGAAGGCTGTCTGTAGGCACCAGCTGAATTCTCCATGTTCAACGGGTTGTCTAAGTGTTGTTTTCAGCAACGGGGCCTTGCTGTCAGTTTATGGAGAACAATAAGTCTTGGCAACAGCCTGGCTTACTTGGGGGTTCCCATAGGACCCCTTTTGACCAATATTTCAATTAGATGTAACTCAATTCTAGTAATGGATTAGAGACTCTGTGTCCCCATTATGTGGTGATTTTCTTTTTAGATTGCCGTCAAATATGTCTATACTTTAGGAATTTTCTATTGTATTAGGTTTCCATACTATCCCTCAAGTGTTTCCTAATTTTAACTGTCTTTCCCATATTCCTTCTCTTGTCCCCATCTCTCCTCCTCTTCCCCACTTGATCCACCCATTCTAGGTTCTAGCACCTACATCTACCCATATTAATCTTATTTCCCTTTCCTAACAAGATACTTCCTCCATAGTCCCTTATGCTATTCCTAACCTCTGTGATTCTATAAATTGTAGGATGGTCATCATTGTCTTAACCACCAATAACCACATATGAGCAAATACATAGCATCATCTTTCTGGGTCTGGCCTACCTCACTCAGGATAACTTTTTTTTTAGTTCCACCCATTTAGCTGTAAGTTTCGTAGTTTCATGTAAGGGGGTAATACTCCATTGTGTAAATGTACCACATTTTCTTTATCATTGTTTCTGTTGAGGAACATCTAGAGTGTTCCCAATTACTGACTATTATGAATAAAGTAGCAGCAAACTTGATTGAAAAAGTGTCTCTGTGATAGACTGAAGTATATGGGCATCCTTTTGGTATGCCTAACAGTGCACCTTAAGATAGATCAATTCCCATCTTCCTGAGGAACCGCCACATTGATTTCCATAATGGCCATACAAATTTGCAGTCCTGCCAGCAGTGAATGTTCTTCTTATTGCACATCCTCCCCAGAGTGAGCTGTCACCTATTTTATTTATCTTAGACATTTATGACTAGTGTAAGATGAAATCTCAGAGTAATTTTGATTTACACTTCCCTGATGGCTAAGGATGTCAAACATTTCTTTAAAGATCTCTCAAATATTTGAGTTTCCTCTATTGAGAATTCTCTGTTTAGATCTACACCCCATTTTAAATTGGGTTATTTTTTTCTTAATATATAGTTTTTTTAAGTTCTTTATATATTTTGGATATTAACCTTTTAACAGATGTGTAGTTTGTAAAAATCGTTTCCCAATCTGTAGCTGCTACTTTGTTCAGATAATGATGTCCCTTGCTGTGCAAAAGCTTTTCTGTTTCATTAGATGCCATTTATTAATTATTGTTCTTAATTCCTAGGCTGTTCTGTTTGGTTCCTGTTCCTGTGTCAAGGCTATTCCCTGCTTTCTTTTCTATCAGATTCAGTGTGTCTGACTTTATGTCGGGGCCTTTGATCCACTGGGAGCGAGTTTTATGCAGGGTGACAAATAGAGTCAAGTCTATTTTAGAATCATTGAAAAGAAACCATTGGGCAAGCATCTTCATAGGTCTAAAATGACACAATTATTTTACATAGTATCACCAAAGGTGTACCACCTGTGAGTGAAACAAACAACAAAAAACAAACAAAAAATCCCAAAAAGCAAAATAAAAACTCCACCTCTTTCTAAATGCCAGAAATGATCCCAAGAGTTGTGTGTAAATCTCTATAACAACCATTATCTCTATCACCATCACACAGATGAAAAACATAAGGCACAGAGTCACCTCCCTGGATACACACACCAGTGATTTAACACTGTGGAGGTTTAGTTGTTCCCAACACTGGCTAATGTGAATCTCCTCAGAAAAGAAGACACAGCATGCCTGTTCCATGGAGCCATTCAGATACTTAGATTCATATTTACTATTTTTTTCCATTCCATAGATCTGTTATAGATAAAAGAGAAGTGGATAAAATGAATGGAAGTTCATGTCTTCACAGCCCAGGCTTAGATGGTGTTTGGTGCACTTTACCCACACCACAGACCCAAAGCTTTGTCATGGACTTGTTCTCAGGAAATGCTGAGATGCTAACTTGCCTGCCTGTGCAAGAGATAAAATTTAAACAGGCTTATTAAAGGACTAGGCAATGATGGAGAAGAGATTCTAGTCCAGACAGGGAGGCACACACACACACACACACACACACACACACACACACACACACACACACACACACACACACNACACACACACACACACACACACACACACACACACACACACACACACACACTTTGTGCCTTATAAGATAGCAAGATCTTGGCCTCCAGTCACTAGATAGATACTAGTCATGTCCCTTCCCCACCTTGTGATGATCAAAACTCTCTTGACACCTTGTTAAGTTTTCCTTTGGTGGAAAAACTGGACCCCTTTCCACTGCCTTAAGAAGCACTGTTCATCTGTCTTTCTTGCTAGACAACCTCCAGGTCTGATAAATTGAATTTCATAGGAATCTGGTGACTGTAGTAGACAAGTCCATTTAAGCATTAATTTATTCCTCTTTCCCTCCTTCCTGGGGATGTTGCTCTGCTTAAGTAGCCCGCTGCCCTTTATTCTGAAAATGGCATTAGCAGAAACACCCTTGAGACAATTGCTTTGTAAGGTCAATACCTATAATAAAGATTTTCTATGGATACTAGATACGAAAAAGGAGATGAGAGTTGTGTTACTTTTTATAATATATATGCAACGAGTTTTTCAGGAAATGGATCTATTTTTGAATTGCCTTTTAAAAATTATGCTAGGTACAGATAGGAATATTTCCCCATTTTTTTCTTACATTTACCATTACCAGCATTGATACATTTCTTTAGTTTGTATCCTCTGAGAGTTAGGGGCAATAAGGTACAAAATATAAACTAGTACAATGCACAAGACAAGAGTCTCCACAAAGAACTATCTACTGCACAAATTCTTGGATATCCATGATGAACCGTCTGTCACCTTCAAAGACTACAGTGATACATTTCCTCATTTCAAACAACTAGATCAGTGGTAATTTGGTATATCCATCATAGGAAAGGCCTATGTAGGAACAAAAGGGCGGGACTGGGCCGGAGAGCCTAGTTCAGGATCCAAGCCCTGGAATCAATGGTATTTGAATAAGTCTTTAGTGATTCTTTACTTCCATTTTCTCCTGCTTTAAAACGTGAGTAATGGCCATATCTAGCTCATATGGGTGTCACTGAGATAAAATCAAAGTATGTCAGGAAACTCTGGAGCAGATCTATTTCTTGGTCTTTTCTAACTTCTAGAGGCTTCTGCATTCCTAATTTATGCCCCTCCCCGTCAAGCATTACATCATTTTGACCTTGATTCTATTATCACATCTTCTTCTCTGATACTTGTCCTCTTTTTCCATTTCTAGGTATCCTTGTGATTACATTAGTTCTACCTAATGTAAAAATCAGAAAAATATCCGACTTAGTATGCTTTATATTGTAGTAACAAGATAACTGAGCCTGGGAACTGTGTGAAGAAAGATATTCATTTAGCTCACAATTCTAGAAATCCAAGACCATGGCCTAGAGTTGTCTTCCAGTCGAGGGTATATTAATAATAAAGCAATATCTAGATACATGGTAGTAGAGAAAACTCAAGTTAATGGAGAAAGGACAAGTTTGCTCTTTTGTAACAACATACCCTCATGAGAATCATTCCACTCCCACTTCTCAAGACCTCCTCTAAAAGGTTCAGACATGTTTTAATATCATGACATTGGTTCTCAAACATCACTTAAAACATAGCATCCTCAGCCTTCAAGTCAGCCAGTGAACATCCTTGATTATATCTGCAACATAATTCCTCCTTGCCATACAGCACTGACAAATTCTAGAGATCGGGATGCAGACATATATATTTGGAGTGTCATTGTCCAGGCTTGCATAGCCATATATATTTGCCAGTCCACAAAATTCTAAGGTTTGGGGATAGAGGATAAGCTTGGTGACACCAGCACTGGGACCCATAGGCTGGGGTGTGTGGTGAGGATGCTTGGGAGACTTTCTGACTTGAACTTGAATAGAATCTCTTCAAATGAACTTTGTCCTCAGCATTCCATATATGTTCACATGTCTTAGTACTGCATTCCAAGTTGTCTCTTAGATTTTCACAGCATTGATATCTGAATATATTGATTGCTAGAGCAGATACTTTCTGCTATAATTTTCCTTTCAGGGCATTTGGAGTTTTTCTCTTCTTTTCATCGATCTGAAGTCTTAGGAGAATCCTTTAGGCAATGAGATACAAGATTGATTTCAGTAGGATTAATGTTCTTTTGGTACCCCAGTGACACAGAGCAGTCTCAGGACACTTGTTTTATTACAATTCCTTTCTGGCCTTAGGAACCTCGATATGCATGCTATTGAGGTTGTTCTGCAGAGGCACGGGGGATGTAGCTGTGCTCTTGAATGTTTTAAGCTGAGATGACAGTGAAACAAGCCATAAAGCCTGAGGCTTGGGCTTCTGAAAATCATGTGGTTCCTTTCAAGTGGGGCCTAAAGACATAAAACTTAAGTTTAAGGATCAAAGCTATCACCTACTCATATAGGAAATGCAAAGCTTTGTGTGGCTGGGGGTTCTGAAGATAGGTGAATTAACTTAATATTTGAGAAACCATCTGTTTTTATGTTTTATGAGTCTATTTTTCTAACATATTTTAATTAATTCCTTGAGGATTTCTCACAATACACCTGATCACATTTACCTCTGAGGCCTTCCCTATCCAGCCCCCTCACTTTCTCTCTCCCTCCCCCC
>BDUI01000021.1:1220811-1242121 GCA_002335545.1 Apodemus speciosus
TTTTTTTGGTTTTTCGAGACAGGGTTTCTCTTTGTAGCCCTGGCTGTCCTGGAACTCACTCTGTAGGCCAGGCTGGCCTCGAACTCAGAAATCTACCTGCCTCTGCCTCCCAGGTGCTGGGATTAAAGGTGTGCGCCACCACCGCCCGGCTGATTTATTTCTTAAGTATGACATTTTGAGGAGAATTCAATGTGTTGATGGAAAAAAATGTATATTCTTCAACTACTGAATATGATGCACCATTGGTGATTACTGGGTCCATTTGATTATTTGTATTTTGTTTTGATGCTTTCTTTACTGGTAAGAGTAGGGTATTGAAGTCCCCCATTATGGCTGTGTTGGACCAATCATTCCCTTTATATTCCATAGTGTTTGTTTCATAAAAGTAAATTCTACACTATTCAGATCATTTCTGTTTATGATTGTTATATTTTCTTGAGAAACTGTTCCCTTCAGCAATACATAAAATCATATTTGTCTCATCTGACTAATTTTGACTTTAAAACTCTGTTTTGTTGGATATGAATATAGCTACTCCTGTCTGCTTTCAGAATTAGCTTGCAGGAATAGCCTTTGAGCCCTTTCCCCTCTTGTGTGTGTATGTTTTGCTGGAGAGATGGATTTGTGTGTGTTTTGCTGGAGAGATGAATTTCTCGCAAGCAGAAATTTGTTGGATACTAATGTGATACAGCAGGACTGAACTGTTACTAGAAAAACCAGCACTATTTACAGCCAGAGTTGCTGTTATAAGTGATATATAAATGCCTATTATTTTGTTGTATTTTCTCCCCCTGTGTGCTTTATAATGACCTGTGTTCATTGCTTTCTCCTTTATTTAACATAGAAACTTGATGGTTTTATGAGTCAATACTGTCCTGCTCTTTTCTATTTCCCCTCGGCTTATCCATACTTATGAGATTTGTCCATTTTTCCTTCTGGCTGTATTGCATATCGAACCCATGGGCTCCTGCATGTGTGATGAGTACTCTACAAATCAGCTAAAGTCCCATCCCTTCTGCTGAGACTTCATCATGCCCCCTACTTTCCATGCTTTAAAGGTTATGCTTCTCTTGCTTCCTCTTCTAGGTGTAAATTTTCTAAGGTGTCACTCAGTATTCTGTCAGCGTATGCTTTTCTTGGCAGGTCTTTGCCTCTCCATTGTGGAGGATAATTTTGTGGACATTGGTGTAATCTGTAATCTAAGTTGGCACTGTCCTCTCTCTCTCTCTCTCTCTCTCTCTCTCTCTCTCTCTCTCTCTCTCACACACACACACACACACACACACACACACACACACACACGGTTTGAAATAATCATCCCACTCACTACTGGCCTTTAGCGTTTTCTGCTGAGAAATCTGATGTTATTCTGACAGGTTTGATTTCATAAGTGAATGTGTGCTTTTCTTACCCCTCAGCTTTTGGTGTTTTTCCTTAGTTTAGTACTTTTGCCACTTGTACTGTATCACAGAGAGATTCTTTTCCATAACATCTATTTGAGGCTCTAAGTAGCTTCCTATACCAGATCACAATGTTTTCCCCAGGCTCTAAGAAATTTCTGCTTTTTTTTAATGCTTATAACCTGTAACTTGGGTTCCTCATTTATTCTTAGTTTTATAGGTATGATCTTTAGTAGTGTTACAGAAATTGGGTACAATCTGTCCATTTATTATTTTTTCCTCATTTTTGTCTTTGAGTGATAAGTCATCAAGCTTGTCTTCACRTTCTAGTATTTTTCTGTTTTTTTCTTCTAGTTTGATGATGAGGCTTTCAACTGACTTTTGACTGGACTTCTCATTTCCAGAATTGGTCCTTTTCTCTTTAATTGCTTGCATTTCCCTGGGCATTTGGAAATTAAAGCTTCCCCAAGCTTCTATTTAATCACATGTGCATGTGCTGCCATTGTATTTTTGTGGGTTGGAAGAAGTCACAAGTTGAATGCAAGTGCTTCATTTCCCATCTTTAGCCAGAAGCCTCAAAGCAGATTTTTAATCCATATTTAACTCTCAGTAAAGATTCTATCATAAAGCACAATTAGGAGGGACTATTTGAAGTTTTTTAAGCCCTACTATTCCAGTAGCTTATTGCATTAATCCTTAAAAGAGGCTTGAGAATCTTTACCTGTCTGAACTTTGACTATTATATATTTGATATGATAATCCCCTCAGTCTTTTTCTCTTAACAAGCACTCTTAAGATAAAAAAAATTAAGCTTTGCATTCCAGTTGCCTAAAGCCCAGAAAGCTCTCGAAATAGGCCTTGTCACATAAAAAAATTAATTGCATGCTTTGTTCCTAGTTAGCTTCCCATTAATTTGAGGGCATAATTTAAGTGACAGTTAGCTGTATCACCTTTGCTTCTCTTTGCTAAAATAGAAATCTCTATTTAAAAGTCTAATTAAGGAAATTTCCTGAAATATTTATTTTGGAGAGATTAACCTTTACTTTTTTTTGTATTATGAAGTAATGTAACTGTAACCATCAAAAAAGGCCCATTGGCTAGCTATTGGTCTGAAACAATCTTCACTGGTACAAAATTCACCAGCTTTAAACAGCAGTCTCCTTATTTGCAATTATGTTGGCCTCAACTGGTAGAGTCTTCTGCTGGATTCATATGAAACCAACAGATGGCTGTAACTCTTCATTTTCCCATCTGACATTCGGTGCCAGCTCTTTCCTCTCATTACCTCATCTTCAGAGAGGCTAGTCCTGGCTTCTTCACCTTGTCAGACTTGGGGCAACAACCCAAGCTGCTAAGAATGTAAATGAAGACCCATGTCTGAGATCAGTTTCCTCATAACCTCTTTGAAACAAGTCACAAGTGCTGTTCCAATTTACAAAGTAAAGATAATAGATGTTGCCCATTGATGCAAAGAGCAAGAAATTCATATCCCAAAGTAGTATGGAGGAATTAGCAATAAGGGTAAATTTTGGTCATATTTTATTATCTACCATAGTGTGCTCTAGTTATAATTTACTCTTATTTTCCACACATAGATAGATAGATAGATAGATAGATAGATAGATAGATAGATAGATAGATAGATAGAGCCAAACAGATGGATGGGCAGATGGATGGATGGACAGATAGGTAAATAGGTAGGAGAATTCATTCACATACCAAGATTCCTATAGCCCCTATCCAGCATTACATCAAGCCCAAACATAGGATATGCTATTCTGTCTCAGGTTAGATACAGATGAAAATCCTTGGATCCAGTTCCATTGTGGCCAAAAATGAATGAAAAAGATAAGTAAATATTCTATCCCAGCATTTCCAATACATAGTGATGGGATGAGGGCAAAATAACTACAATGGATACTATTTTCAATATGCAGAGCCAAAAAAATGGTCCCAGAGAAGTCACCTGTTGGTTCATTCTGAAATCTAGCTGGCACATAGTCCAGGATACTCCATTCAGAAACACGGGGGTCGTCCTGATATGCCACCTGGGTTTTCTTTCTATTTTGTCATGTCTTCAATTTTTAAATATATAAAGGTCAATTATATAGCTATAATTATCAAATAATTGTAGAACACCGTCTCCATATATTTAAATATTTCCTGACAAAGTTGCCACTTGTTGAAATTTTAAATAATGGATATTTTCACATCATTGAGAGTACTTGCTCTAATGGTCTAAATAGAGCAGTTGAATGGAAGAATCTGAAGAAGTTGGTGGACCAGGTGTTGTTAGACATGGAAGGAAGAGAGAGTGGGCAATACATTCAAGTTCATGACTTGTGAAATTAAGTTCATGGCAGTGTCTTTCTCTTTTAAAGGTGAATAGAAGAAGAGACATTTTTCTTTTATAACTAGAGATCGAAAGTTTTGCTTTGGATGATGGCTAACCCTTTCATTGAGCGTTAAGGCATTAAAACCCTCATTTTTCTAACAAGCAAGTATGCTCCAAAAAGACTCAGAGCATTTTATTGAAGACACAGATTTCATGGGACAATAAAACTTGAGCCCAAGTCTTCTGTCAGTCTCCAAATGTCCCTACAGGGCATTCCTTATCCCTCAGTATTCCTGTGCTTCAGTTGACAAATGCAAAGGTAGCATTGATATTCCCTCAGTGAGATAGAACTGGACTCTGCACAGTGCCCAAAGTATCAATCATAGCATAGCTAACTTGCCAATTTGGAGTCTACTAGCCTCAACTACAATTAATAAGATTAAGTTAAAATGTACTTTCATAGATGTACTACCCACAGCTCAGGTTCTCGTAACATTAAGTGGGAGGGTACCATATTGTATAGCAAGGGTAGAGATCTCTTTCGTTATCACTGAAATTTCTGTTCCAAAATGTTGAACTCTAGATGATTCTGATTGAGTAAAGTGCAATGATATTGTGGAGGCCAAGAAATGCTTGCTGAAAGGAGCCTGATATGGCTGTCTCCTGAGAGGCCCTACCAGAGCCTTGCAAATACTAACGTGGATTCTTGCAGCCAACCATTGGACTGAGCATGGGGTCCCGAATGGAGGAGTTAGAGAAATGACTGAAGGAGCTGAAGGGGTTTGCAACCTCATAGGAAAAACAACAATATCAACCTACCCAGACCCCCAGAGCTCCCAGGGACTAAGCCATCAACCAAGGAGTCCACATGGCTCCAGCTGCATATGTAGCAGAGGATTGCCTTGTCAGGCATCAATGGGAGGAGAGGTTCTTAGCCCTATAAAGGCTTGATAGATGCCTCAGAGTAAGGGAATTGAAGGCAGGGAGGTGGGAGTAGGGTGGGTAGAGGAACACCCTCAAAGAAGCAGGGGGAGGGTGGTTGGGTTAGGGGTTTTCTGGGAGGTAGGGAAACTGGGAAAGGGGATAACATTTAAAATGTAAATAAAGAAAATATCCAATAAAAAATTCCAATCAATAATTTTAAAAAAAGAATTTCTGAGACAAAAACAAAAAACAAATAAATAAAGTGCAATGAATGTGGGGTCTCTTCCTGATAAATGTGCTCTTAAAAGAAGTTTAGAAAAAAACTTTTCTGCTTTGAAGTTGACATGTTTCATAAGCTAACTGTAAACTAAGCATTTGTGAATGCCTTTCCTCAACTCATACCCTTGAATGCCTGCCTCTCTCTTATCTAATAAGTGTAGAGTCAGGTCTGAGAGAGAAGCTGGGTTAGTTTCACTTTTCCATGCCCTGCATTAAAAATACATATATATGTAATGCCTGCGCTACCAATATTCTACCACTTCCATGTATTATACACAATCCCAAGGTACAGTGCTATACAACAAAAATCATACTATTAACTTGTTAAACAACTCCACATATGGTTTTATTGTACCTCTGGGAATTATTGCCTGTTGCAAGAGCCAATCAGTAAAAAGGAAATATAACAGGAAAACCCAGGACCACAGCATGACCCTTTCCATTCCTCCCCTCCTAGCAAAAAAGACACTGAGATATATATTAGTCACGGTTCTCTAGAGTCACAGAACATGTGGAATGTCTTTCTATATTGACAGAACTTATTATGATGTCTGTAGTCTAACTCCCCAACAATAGCAAGCTGTGAATTGGAAGTCCAAGAATCTAGTATTGCTCAGTCCCACAAGGCTAGTTATTTCAGCTGGTCTTCTGTAGAAGTAGGTCCCAACAGATGTGCTGGCAAGTAAGTGTAAGCATCAAAGAGGAATGAATCTTCCTTCTTCCAATGTCCTTATGTAGGTCTCCAGCAGAAGGTGTAGCCCAGCTTAAAGGTGTGTACCACCACGCCTTGATCTGGGACTTGTTTTGTCCCAGGCTGACCATGAACTCAGAGATCTCCTTGCCTTAGTTCCTGGGATTTTCATAGCCATTATGCCTCAAGATCTCCATGCCAAGATCCAGGTCAGAAACTTGAATCTTCCAGCCTCAAGATCTAGATCACAGGTGAGTACTCCAATTCTGGATTATAGTTCATTCCAGATATAGTCAAATTGACAACCAGGAATAGCCATTACAAGATGCTAATATTAAACAACAAGGCTTCTAGATGAATTAGGAGTTGAGACCCTAGTGGGGAGTCTCAACTGGATCAGGCCCATATGTCTATACTTAGAAAATCAGTAAATTCTACTCCCAGGGAAGACAGTGACATTTGGAAGGCTCCTTTCACACATACAAGCACACAGGCAAATTGTGTGGAATTTCCTCCTGGAATGTCCTTTTACAAATGAACAAGACATAAAACAAGCAGATTGTTTCTCAAAATTTTATTTTTATTCTTTTATTTATATGTGTGTACATATAAGTGTGTGTATGTACATATACATGCATGTATATTCATATACGTATGTGTGTATATATGTATATATGTGTGTATACATATATAAATAAACATATATACATACACACACATATATATGCCATATATATATGCCATATACATCCTTCCATGGTCATTCTCTACATTGATCAGCAAATGTTTGTTAATAGATCTGTATGCACATGTCCTCCCCTAACACAAACAGCTCTGCTCATTTGTACCTTGTTTTCCTCTTACACTGTTCTGGTACCACAATGCCTGGCTAATTTTGGATGTTTGTAATGTTTACTGTGACTTCCATTGGTCCTCCCAGTTGCAGAGTGTCCACTGTGGACATGTATTACTCTGTGTTCATCTATACCCCACTTGATTAGGCAATCTCTAGCTTTCACTATTATAATTCATGCCATAGTGAACATTCTTGTATATCTGTTACTTTCAAGTGGGTAACTATATCAGTAGAATACATTGCCAAAAGAGAAGTAGATTAAAAGTAATATGAAGATATTTGCATAATTTTGACAAACTTGGTCAAATGGCCCCCCAAAGATTCTGTATTTCTTTACTATCCTCCCAGGAATTTGTAAGAGCAGATCCAAGTTTCTAAGCTTGTAGATTCCTCTTAAGAGACTTGTAGGTTTAAGAGATGAATTTGCTAACATTGGTCTGGTCAGTTTCCGTGTGTGTGTGTGTGTGTGTGTGTGTGTGTGTGTGTGTGTGTGTGTCTGTTTGTGTGTGTGTTGATATTTTTGTGGCTAAGAAAAGCATGAAAACTATAGTATAGTGAATTATCATAGTCCCTTCTTCAATTCCTCCTAAGATAGCAGTCAGTGCTCTCCACAAGGTTAGCTACTTTAGTGCTACATTAGAGATTAGTGTGTTGCTTTCCCTATGCTAGTTTGAGGGATGTAGAAGTTCATGGGCAGTCCCTGCCCACAAAAGACTCACATGAAGAAGCAAGGATTCATAGAAGTCTTGCTAAGGATAGTAGAGCCAACAGCTGTAAAGATAGCTAATTCTGAGCTTCCCAGACAGTCATTTGTTTATCATCTCATCTAATTCTTACAAAATCCTCTGAGACTAACAGCATTTAATGATGGAGAGGGGCACCAATAAAGAGTATTCAAGGGAGGCAGGGCCTGGGCTGATTTACAAGGTAAATGGGAACAGGAACATTCCAGGTAGAGTTCTGGTAGGACTGGCCTTGGAGAGAGCCAACTTTTAGGACTTACTTGTACTTATCTGACGTATAGAGAGGCAGACAAGGGGGATAGTGAGGAGGTCAGCCCCTGCAGCCAGGAACCTAGGCTTTTAGCTCTGAATTGTCCCATTTCTTCATTTCCCAAATGAGGAAACCTCAATTTCCAACTACAAGCCCAGTACCACATAGTATGCAGCAAAGGTTGGGAATGGACTGGCATCTATTTAAGTTCAGCATCTTCAGGGAAACGCTGGAGATGCTGAACATGCCCAAGGCTCCACTTCTTTATCCCTCCTCATCCCATCTGTGGCCTCTTTCTTCTTCTTTCTCTTCATAATGCCATGCTACTGTTTATAGTAATGATGGAGGAGGTATCAACCAAGAGTATTCAAGGGAGGTAGGACCTGAGCTGATTTACAAGGTAAAAGGGAACAAGACCATTCCAGGTCAAGTTCTGGCTGGACTGGCCTCAGGGAGAGCCAACATTTAGGATGTAGGATGTGTCTGAAGTATAGAAAGGCGGACAAGTGTGATAGTGAGGAGGTCAGGCCCTGCAGCCAGAAACCTGAGTTCTAATCCTGACCCTGCATCTTATTAGCTAAATGATTTGGGGTTCATGCCTTAAACTCTCTGATCCTTTGCCTGTACAATAGAGCAAATAAGTTCTTTAACTCATGAGCTATTGAAAGGATTGAATATATTTGGGTATTTGGGTGCTTAGAATGGTCCCTGACTCATGCACACTTTGTTTGATTGCACTATAGACTGTCCATATTCTAGGTACAACCTAGAGATAAAGAAGAGGGAAAACAAAATTGTCTGTGAGGCTTATTAGAGAGAAGTTCTCAAAAGATATAAAAGGTGCCATGAAAGAGAAGGAAGCAGAAAATTATTTAATGGGGGAGACATGGGTTCTTAGCTCTGAATTGTCCCATCAAGTGTGGTTGGACTTTGTAATTTAAGTCCAAATGGACTTTTTATTTGTTGTCTAACTGTTTATGACATCTTTATTTGACATTAAAATGTAATGACCTACCTTGAGTAAGGTGAACAAGCAGAGAAGGACAAATTTAAAAAGGAATACATTTGGTGTAATTTTTTATTTTCTCCTTTTACTCTTTGGCACCATAAAATATCTAAACAACCCAAATGGAAATCTGAGAGAAGCACTGCAGCTGCTTTAGCTGCTCAGGCTTCTCTCCTGTTCCACATCAAATTGCCCTTAGAGCCACATCTGCGAGGGACCTCAAAGGAAGGAAAGTGAGAGGGATATTTCTCTAAGGAGTCGGCCAATATGATTTTCACATCCCCAGATCCTCAGGCTTTTTCCTCCTTTATGTGTCTTCCCAAACTCCCCTTCCGAACCTTGGTCCCAAAATGAAACCTGAATAGTCCATCCTTCCCCTGTGCTAGTTTTGCCTCTTCACCTCCTCTGGTCATCTATAGGAGTATGTGATGGCAGTTCCCACTCATGCAAACCCTCCATGACCCCCTGGACCTGCAATCTAGCCACCCATGAGATACTAGAGCCTCAGAGTTAGGTGTTAGCCATTTCTCCAAGTCAGCTTGCATTCTTAAGCAGGAGAATGTTCATGCAAAAAAAAGGGAGAGTCTGCCCTTCCCTGACATATATTTATATTATGCATGATCTTGCCTTCCTCATTAGACTTATTATCTCAAAGACACAGATCTGTTTTCCTTATTAATATATGATCAATGCCTTATAAATATCTGATGAAAATGTGTAAACAAATGGTAGTACTTGATGGTCAAAGGTTGTGAGAGAAACAATTCAGAGGCAGGAGGATTCTTCTTGGAAGGTGCTGGGATACAGGTAGGAACAATGGAAATTTGCTGGAACAAGTATCTTCAAGCTCAGTTAGGAGGAGATAGCTACCAACACTTATACACCGTCACATGGTATCCCACTTACAGGAGGAAATCTACTCTAATTTTACTGGGCTGATAGACCACATACTTGGGGAAGTGACTCCATGTATAATATTGATGGTAGTCTATCATTCATCACTTTATTTTTAGAAAGGGAAGACATGGTCAATTCATGGTGAGTGATATGCCTTGGACACTGTCTGTTACCTGAAATATACATCCTTTGAGTGGTGTGGCTACTAGAAACACAAAGCCAACATTACTGTTGAGAGGAAGGAAGTGGGAAAAAGGGAGAGAGGGAAATTAGAAAGCTAGCTCGCTATAAACATTGGATATGGCAGGACAATTAAATGAGAGCAAATACCTTAATGTATGCTTTGGAAAGTCTTCACCAGTGCAGACTATGGAAAGGAAGGCTGGGCTCAGAGCTGATTTCAATTGATATCAATTTCTCACCTTAGCCCTGCCCCAAACTGGATCTTGTTATCTCACTTCTGTCTGCCATACTCAAGCCAACTCCAGTCTTAAACCCCGCTGAGTAGTACGCGATTACAACATGGGAGAGAGAGTGAGCAAAAACACAAGAAGGTGAAACCAGAATTCATCTTTAGTCAGATTTGTGTCATGGTCAAAATAGGAAGAAAAGAAAAAAATAAAACAAGATACAAGACCTAGACTTGCTGTTAGTCTGAGGTTTCTTAATTCCACGTAGCCCCAACTCCTTCCCACTGTAATGGTATTGGTACCCAGGATGCCAAGAACAAAAACTCCTTGAGTTGTGAGCTCTCTGATGTATTCTCTAAGCTTTCATGCTGTTGCTGACATACCCTCTAGCACTGCCTTAGGATCCCTCCATGTCAGCAGCATCAAATTAGAACAAGCAGATTCCCTTAGCTCCTATTTATCTTAACTTGTGCTTTCAATGTGTGTATGTGCGTGTGTGCAGCTTCATCATACACAACAAGGACACTTTCTTCAACAATGCCACAAGAAGCAGAATTGTACATCACATTTTACAAAGAATAAAGTACGAGGAAGGAAAGAACAAAATCGGTGAGTAATTGTTACTGTTACAAACGGCTGGTGTTTGGGGATTCCAGAGACCTTTTCCCTGGGCCTCCTTATACCCTCTACCTATCTCGTTGATGAAGAATCACACGGGCACTTAAGACACTTAATTACCTTCTTTGAACAGCATTTTATCTCATTTATTTATGATCACTGAGACATTCAATCCAACTGGTATTTGTGGAGTACCCACAAACAAGAGATTCAAGAAACAATTGCAGTTCTTTCTTAGAGCTCCTATATAAAAAGCTAAAAAAGAATACCTATGTTCAATAATTAACATGAAAAAATGATAAAAGGTGTCATTTCGAAGGTAGACTGCAGAGGTCACTGAGATTGAGTGGTCAGAGAAAGCTTCCAAGAGAAAATGAAATCCGAACTGAGCTGAGAATGGCAGGAGACAGTGAGACATGATGGTATAGGGTGGAATGGTAGGGTTTCACCCACAGGGTGCAGAGATGGCTTTGTGTCATGTAAGCCACATTCTCTCCTCTTAAACAGCCTCCAAACTTTGTATTTTAGGCCTTTTGTAAGCATAGTTCCATGTTATATGATCATGCTTTATTAAATTGGTTATTATATATCAGGAAGAGTTGGGCGGCTTTGTCCTTATCTCTATCCCAGTAAAAATGTGACTTGAATAATGATCTATGTCAGTCAGGGGGCAATGAGAAGGCAAAAGTATCCATCATGGAATGAGCAGATTAACTATGGCAGGGGTTGGAGCTGTGGAGGAGTGGCTGGTCAAGGATAGGAACACAGAAGAGAGGATAGCAGGTCCTCTATGATCCCAGTCCTCTGTGATTCTAATCCTCCATCTTATCAGGCTGAGGTCGAGAACTTGTAGAAGAACTACAGCTGAAGCAAAGATGTTTGCTAGAGACTTGTAGAAGATCTGCGCTCTGGAATATTCAGGACAAGTGTCTAGATGGTTTGGGGGAAGTTGATCACAGGAAGAGGTTTCAGCATTAACCCAGGGAGCCATGGATAAAGATACCAAGAAACATGCCCTCGCTCACCACACACCGCAGGAGCTGGTACTACAGAAGTGAATGGTTAGGAAATTTGCTGAGGGGAGCACTGGATCTAGGAAGCTAAACTCCTTTTCTCCATCATTGTCCACCCAGTGCCTTCAGCTGGCAAAGCTTACGACATCTAGAAATACCTCTAAGGCCCAGTTCATCTGCTGAGAAGCAGAGGCTAAAGATACATCCGGAGACAAGGCATCCTTTTCTGCCTTGTAACACAGAGCAACCTTCACACCATGCATCCTGTGGGTAAGGCTAGATGGCTGTAGAAATCATTTTAGACATTGGATCTGCAACCTCAGACATTTCAGTAGCTCTTGCCAAATCCAGAGAGACAACATTTAACAGTTTGTAAATGGAATGGCCTACACACAGATTCAGCAAAACAACTACCCCGTGCAGTGTGGGAGAAATGTTATCCAACAACTCCGGGAGAGGAACAGATTTGAGAGTTTCATGGACTCAGGCTCAGTGTGAGTCACTGGTGTAGAGAAAAAAAAGGGGGGGGGGGAGCCAACCTACTTTGATGCTAATCTTCAAACGTAAAAATGCAATGGAAAAGGACCTGCTCCATGTCTGGATACAGGTGGAATGGATTATCCAGACAGCATCAATATAGTTGGACCCAAGGAGATTTAATTTCATGTAGGTCATTCTTAACTCGGGTGGGATTATAACCAAACATAGCCCATAGTGTCTACCACAGTCATTCTCCCTGGAGACGTGCCCTCTCCTCTATGTCTTTGGTGATATTCTGGCTGGAAGGAATTACTCACTCCTCTGAATTCCTAGCGCTACTTTTTGTTAGTATTTACCATTTGTCACACTACTTCATTATATTGTCCTGAGATACTTTCAAAGACATTGTGCAAATCTGCCACCCGAAGAAAAGCACTGTTGATATTGATCTCCTGAATATTGCCTAAATTACTTTTTTGCATTAATTCCTTAAAAATGATTTGTTAAGACAAACTTCAGTTGTACTCATACACAGCTTTCTATCATATTTTTTCAGTTCATATGGTTTCATAAACATACTATACAGCAAGTAAATCAATGTGAAACTGTGGAAAGAGCTAGTAAGGACTATTTCAAAACCTACAAGTAACTCAAAAAGTAGTACCTTTAGTAATAATAATAATAATAATAATAATAATAATAATAATAATAGTTATATTATATAACTTATATTATAGTTATATAGTTATATTACATTATTTATTATTATTATTTGCATACCCCACAACTCATAACACACTAGTGTGTTGAATGTCTACTACTAAAGATCACTAGTTCAGATGACACATCATTATGAAGTGACCTTACTCATCTTTGCATCATCATTGTCTAGCCCAGTGTCTATTGTCTAGAAGGATAAATCAATAAATGTTTGTTGAACCAAACTGAAGGTCTGTTAAACATATTGGGTGTCTCTCTTTCACCATTCTTACATAATCAGAAACTTCACAGCAGGAATATGGGACAGTTATGATGACAAATGTTTTCCTCTCACATTTTAAGCTGTTTTAGAACTAATCTAGATGAAATACAAGAAAGCAGAGACAGGCTTTCAGTATTCCCAAGGAGCACTGAATGCAGTATTGTTACTTGTCAGAGAGTCTTGGTAGTCGATTCAGTTGATGATGAAGAAGGAGCATTCCATTCAAGGACTCTAGCTTTGAAAACTGCTAAGGAGCCAAAATGTTTTTCAGTGGTAGAGCACAGGTCTTAGGTTTAATTCCTAGCACTACAAAAAAATAATTGAATAAACAGATTTTTGGAAAAGCAGTAAAGAAAAATGGGAACATGTTGGGTTAAAAATATCAATCAAAGAATAAATTGTTAACTAGTAAATTTAGAGCTCACTTAATTTGCTGGAAAATATTAAGTAAAACTACAAAAGGTCCATTTATCTATTATCTCATTATAATCTCTGGTTTCATAAATGAAAAAAAACACGTTAAAAGAAAACTGACCTTTGTGATAGAATTAATGTTCAGTCCATATAGTTTTCTGCTGAAAACTGTTTCTGAAAATGTCACCTTGAATGAACCATTGATCAGAAATAATACAAGAATATTGATTTCTAAGCATGATTCATAAAGGTATTTTAGTGGAGTATAAACTGTCACTGTGCATGGTTTTCAGCCGCTCTCTGAATGTCTTCTAACTGAAAATCAAACCTAGTAAAACCCACTTTCAAAGCAGAACAATTAATAACTCATCAGAGGATTTATTTATGTACATGTACCTACACAATTACTCTTGAAACTGATTTATATTCTCAAGCTCTGTGTTTAGGAGCAGAGTTAAGGTGTCAGACTATAAATATCAGTGGGATTTAGTTAAAGCAATCCTCAACATCTAATAGATCTTCGGGAGTCCTGAATTTTCTAATTCTCAACAGAGATTCCAGGAAACTCAAGCTTACTACATATTCAATAATTTACTCATTCATTGCAAATGTATTTGTTGAAGGATTTATGTGTGTTAGATAAAATGCAAATTTCCACTAAAATTCGCATTTCACATGTATCCCTTAGACATTTAACGTTAATGTCAGGTATCTTAAAGCATTGGCATGCTACTATGATTAAAAGTATCAAACATTGGAGGACAAAGGTGGATGATTGCACATGCAGTTTCCTGTTAGGCTAGGCTCCCAGATTTGTGTCTAGATCTAAAAGAGAAATAAAAGCCTATTGAGAGATATAAAACCTCTTCATCCTTTTAGAGGTCTTTAAAAATTATTTGATTAAGTCTTTGAGAGTTTCATACAAATTTGGATCAAATTCACCACCACCCCCAGCTCATCCCCTCAACTCTTCCCAGATCCATCTCTACCTCCCGAATAAAATGAATAAAACAACAGGAGTGAAGTGAATCCATGCACATATGTAAAACTTTATCTGTAAATGCTAATAGAACTTTTGTTTATAACAAACCTAAACTAGAAACAACCAAAGTGTCCATCATCAAGAGATTGCATAAATTATTATATATTCATGGGCTGAACTCAGCAATACAAAAAAATGAATCACTGAATTCATTCATAAGAGACTTTGCTGCTCTTACAGAGGACCAGAGTTTCCTTTGAGCACCTTGTTGGATGGAGACCAACCATCTAATTCTACCTCCAGGAGATCTGATGCCCTTTTCTGGTCCACTTGAGCACCTGCATTTATGTGCACATACACTACACATACACCACACAGACACAGACACACACAGATACACACACACACACACACACACACACACACACACACAAAACAAATAATGAGATAATCTTAAAAAGAGAGGGAGAAGAAGGAGTTACTGATGCTTACAGTATGGGAAAGTCTCATTCCAAATAAAAGAAGTCAGAAGAAAATAGGTTAATATTGAATATCGACATTGATGTGAAACTCTCGAAAATAAATGAAAACTGAGAGTGACAGAAAACAGGTTAGTATTTGTCTAGGTGATAGCATAGGAAAAGGCAGATTACAAAGTGGCATAAGAAAGGTTTTGAAGAGATAGGTATGTTTAATCTCTTTGTCATGTTGATGACTCCCTGATGACACAGATACATCAGAACTTAATAACTGTGCATCTTAAGTATGTGTTCATTATTATATGTCAGTCATACTTTAATTTCCTTACCTAAAACATTTTTTAAAATCCACATATCTACCTACCCTTCCATTTTAAAAGGAGAGAATCTTAGAGAACGGGAGGACGTGATTGCAAACCATGGTTCTAGCAAGGGATTGATATCTGAAATATTTAAGAAACGTATTCAACAGTTTTAAAAAAGCATATGACTCCATTTTAAATAAGCAAAGGATGTTAAGAGATACTTTCCCCCCAGACAACATACAACTGGACAACGGGGATATATATGAAAAGCTGTTCAACATCATTAGTACTCAGAAAAATCCAAGTCAAAGCCCAAAAGAAATACCACTTCATACCCATTATAATAGCTGTTATCCAAAGGATAAGAATAGGTCCCAGTGGGAGTTAGAAGAAAAGGGAAGCCCTGTGCAATACTGCTGGGAAAGTAAATGGTGTAGTCATGGAAAACAGTATAGAGGTTTCTCAAAGCATTGAAACTAAACTGCCTTATACTCAAGCAATCCTATACAGATAAATCAGTATGTTGAAAAACAACTTTCAAAAATGAGCCCAGCCCACATTCATTGAGCGTATTCATAACATGTGCAATACTGAATAGTCAGACTTTAGGGATCTGATGTACACTACAGTGGTGATGTGTATATTAATTAATTTGACTATGGTAGTTATGGCACAATGTGCATTTTATATACCATGAATATATCCAACCTTGAGAAATGTAATATTTTGAATTAATGAAACCCTGCTTTTCCAATACTTGATCCTGGTGTATAATAAAGCTTTCTTTCTAAGCTGTTGGTATCTAAACTAGTTTTCCTCACTACTGAAAACCTTGGCTGTGTTTTCCATGAAGTGTAGCTCTGTCTTTACTTAGTCTTGATCACTGAAGATTCAAGTTCAATGTTCACTGAAATGGACTTCCTTGTTGCTTCAGGTCTGAACCGCTTGCTTACCAATGGCTCCTATGAAGCTGCCTTTCCCCTGCATGAGGTATTGTGTTTTCTCTTCTTAGCTCCCTTCAATTTCCTGTTACTAAAATTGGCTTCTAGAGCTAGTCTTTAATTTGTTGATAAGGCATACACTCAGAATTGATTTAACTTGTTTAGGAAGTAATTAGGGAGAGTCTACTCGCATCCCTCCATCTCTCCCTCGGCGTCAAATTTATTTCTATCTTTTTATGTAACTGAAAGAACGCTTAAATCAAGAGTCACCCAGCATGAATTCAGAGAAACGACTTAAAGCTCCAAGTCATGCAATTAAAAAGGCATTGAAAGAAAGTACCAGTGGGGGGACAAATGTTCCTGAACCGTATAGACTTTGCAATAAATACAGTTAAAGCTATTCTTTGAAAGAATGAGAGCAAACTATTTTTGCAAAGTATTAGATAAGCAAATGTAATGAATGGAAATTAATAATGTGGTACTCATTATTGTAAGATGTGTAAGTGTTGATAGTGTCTTACTTGCTTAGTACTGAATGGAACTTTAATAAATCATTTGGATTGACTTTCTAAGTATAACTGTGGTGGTCTTTCGCCTGAATTTCCTGCTGGATCTTGGATCATTTAACCTAGAATCTGTCCCTGGGTTTACAGGAACATAGTCTTCATGATTATTGAGAAACTGTCATTTCGTAGATAGCGCTGAGCCCTGACTATGACCTGCTCTATACATATAGACAAACACCACAACTCCTCCTCTCGCACCTGACTGACCTACTTCAGAGGGTGGTCCAACTCTACATGAATGACAAATTTCTCCAAAACAGATATTGTTATCTTGATTTTTAAAGTTAGGCAGAATTTTTGAAACTATATTTATCAAGAAAACTAGAAGCCTCAGTCTGAAGTCTTAATTCATGGCTTTCCAGGAGACACTGGAGGAATAGCCAGCCAAAGCTTTGACACAATGGTTTTCTGAAGCCACAGGCTCTTGATTCCGGTCACTAATATTCACCCAAAGTGGCTTTCTGTGGTTATTAGCTAGCAGTGCCTAAAAAAGGGTTTCAGTGGACACTCTTGAAACTGGCTAGTCAGGAACAGAAGTGCTTGTGCATGGTCCGGGATGGGCAGGCACGCGAGTGTGTAAGGACATGCAACTGTTCAGACCTATAGTGACCTATGGTCCTTTCCAGGACGTTCATGTCCTGGGTCTATGGGAAGATAATTCACAGATCACTTTACTGTGTCATCATTCTTCTGACTTTCAGTTTAATTAGACTGTGTTATTTAGCCTCAAAACAACCTTCAGAAACTGAGTAGAAAGCTATTTTTCATTTGTTTCATGTTCAAACTGAAAACAGGAGTTTAAAGAAAGGCTGTCCCTCTGATAAGTCACACACTGGGTTGGTAGCTGAGCTGAAGCAAACCTGTTTAATCCCTTAACAATTCTATTGAGGAAGGCTTTCTACACTACTGTGAATTAGTTTCCCTCCAAAGGTACCTTTCATTCATGAAACTGGCATTATCGTGAGAGTCATGGACAGTACTCTGACCTCACTTGTCCATGAAGAGGTTGCATTAGCTTTGAATCATTAGGATCCAAAGGGGGCATCCAGTTCTTTACGTTCAAGGATTTTCATGTCTGTAAGTCTACATGGCAAGGCTACAATTAAGGCCTCTTACTAAACCTTATCTGATAAAAGTAGAGAGTTAATGAACCAGCCTTGGGCATGGCCTCTGAGCCAGGCTGTCCATTCCAACCATGGAAGAAAATGTGTCAAAGTGAATATTGTTAGTTTCATGATGGATTCGCAACGTGGGGCTCAGACTTTAGGAGGTTTGTCTAAGATCCCAGTGCAGAAGAGAAAAACTGTGCTTGGGCGTCTACCCACCTGATTCTCTCAAGCACATGGGCTTTACTTGCTGACAGCAGCAGCAAGACAAATCTAAACTAATAGACTGACGTAGAAGTGCTTCCCCTTTCCCAGAAGATGCTCCCTTTGTAGCTGTTCTCAACCCTCTGCTACCTTAAGACACAGGTGTCATTGTCTGCTTACCTCGTTGGTTGGTATCACTCACCAACAGTGGTGCTCTTATCCCAGGGAAGTTACAGGAGTAAAAACTCCATTAAGACCCATGGAGCTGTGAACCACCGACATCTGCTGTATGAGTGCTGGGCTTCCTGGGGCGTGTGGTACAAGTACCAGCCTCTGGATCTTGTAAGGTGAGTTTGTAACTAAATATACGTAGAAACATGGGGCATAAATGAAGGCATTCTGTCTTCTAGGGCAAACTTACCTAGGGAGGACACATTCAGCTCTGCTCTAACTTGGCTTTTTCCCTCTGAGAGTAGCCTCTCAGGGGATACTGGCTGTTCTTGGTAAATCCACCCTCACTCTATTGAGGGTGATGTTTCCTTCATATGGATCTCAAGGAAGGGCCATGGAAGGGACAGAGGTGATAGTTTAGGCCTCCCACCACCAAGACACCACAAGGAGAGGTTCACCCTATAGAGAGGTAAGACTAATCAATTGAATATATTAGTGATTAGAATATTACTTCCCACAGTCCACTACTCTCTATGAGCCAAAAATGCTCCTCTAATCCTAAGCTTTCTGCTCCCTGCTATGACATACCAAAGGCAACTCTCCATACCTGACCCCCTGTGACAGGTCAGTCTATACAGAAGCTAAATAAAACTGCATGGGTATAGATAGAAAGAGATTTTGTGTTTAGACTTAGGCCCTTCCCTAAAGACACTCCACTGTGTGTATGTAAATATTTCAAAGTCCTAAATCTACAGATCTGAAAGTTGAAACACCTCTGATGCCAAGCATTTGAGGTAACAATGACTCAATCATTTGCACAAATAGGTCAGATGAGGTACTGTCATTCTGAACTGTTTCAAGATTAATTTACTTTAATCTTACACTAATAGTATTTAAAGACGTTTCTATTTGTAGTTCAAAAGTGAACCAGCTGTTAGCCTATGATAATTGTGTTTATAATTTTGTTGTACTTTTTATTGTCTAGATCTGTCTATCGTACCATGGGAGTATTGTGCACTGACACTTCATTATTTATTTAAAGACTATTACTTAGGGTCAAGTGACAGCAATCCACCATCATAGATTGTCTGTTAGAGAGAGCCATACCTAATTCCTTAGATTAGCTAGATATGTTTCGTTTACATCTGGGCCCTACAAAAATGTTAACTATAAAATAAAAAATGAATAAAAGAACTCAGAAGAGAACAGCAACAACAACAACAAAAAATCTCACTTGATAGCCGGGCGGTGGTGGCGCATGCCTGTAATCCCAGCACTTGGGAGGCAGAGGCAGGCGGATTTCTGAGTTTGAGGCCAGCCTGGTCTACAGAGTGAGTTCCAGGACAGCCAGAGCTACACAGGGAAACCCTGTCTCAAAAAGCCAAAAAAAAAATCTCACTTTATATTCTGTCCCCAGGCAATTGTCCTTCTAACCATAGCCATTGCTACATGTTTATCACATGTTTATTCTGCCCAGACCAAGATATTGATGAATTACATCCCCTTCTTTGAGGGTATCAAATGCCACAGATGACCCAGGTGAAGAAAAATATTTTCCTTGACATGGTCATTTTCCTTTGACCAGATGTACTCTGTGATAAGCAAGGGGGCAGAGAAGGGGACAAAAACAAATGTCCTTCCATCTCTGCCCCTTTTCTTATAGAACTACACCAAGGAGAAGCAAAAGAGCATTGCTAGTGCAAATCATCTCCATCAGGACAACAGTCTCATTGGGATTTGGTAGTCAGTCCATAGTCCCTGGAGTTGAAGAACTTGGTTTCCTACAACAGGCCCTGAGTAGTATTTGAAACACCTAGAAAAAAATTACCAGGCCATTAATGATTGGATAAAAATGCTTGAGAGAATTTATAAAATGTTTAAATAGTTGAGATGAATAGAAAGACTGAATGTCTTCATGAGTCAGCATTTACACAGAATTGTCTATATAACAGAGACCTGGCAGAGTAGAAGACTGTCTTGGTTGTGATTTGGTCTACCAAGACTTGAGTAGAATGAGTTGTGGAGCATCTAGTGAATGTATATCTTAAATTCCTCTTGACCTGTAGATAATGCATTCTCTTTATCTCTCAAATCTAACCTTATCGTCACACCCCAGTGTCTCTCATGCTGCTGACAGCTGCCATTGCTCACTATTTGGTTGGTGGCCATGTCAGGAGCCCCTTACCTGGCTCCCTTTCCCTCTTTGATTCCTTCTAATCCATTCTGTAGTCTTAGAATAAACTGATATATAGCTATGTCCCTTCATAGGCAGAGTAATAATTCTCCCCCTAATAGAAAGGAATGTGGGAGAAGTTCATCTCAGAGCGTTGAGTTGAGCAGATACCTGTTTCTTCTCTTGGTTCCCCTTGTCTGTCTTACTTGGAAAACCACCTACTAAGTGACATAACTGAGCAAAGTATTATGTCACAGAACTTCACATGTCACTGCAGTTTCAAGGTTTTTGTGTCCCAAACAGGCGGTATTTTGGAGAGAAGATTGGACTGTATTTTGCCTGGCTGGGCTGGTACACCGGCATGCTCTTCCCCGCAGCCTTCATTGGGTTGTTTGTCTTCTTGTATGGAGTCACCACTCTGGATCACTGCCAAGTCAGGTACGGGGGACTCATGTGAGAGCCTGCCTCTTCTCAATATTTGGAGATGACAGTTTACACTTTGGTAGCGTGCATGGCCTACATATATATAGTTTTTCACCACTTTCTCAGTCTGTGGTGAACAGTTAAAAAGGTCCTCTAGATTTTTTGTATACCTTGCCCTTGCAGCTTCTGTCTCTTGCTGCCGTGGAAGCAAGAGTTACAATTCCAGACAGATTTGTGAGCAAGCATCTATCCATGGAACAACTCATTTTCAGTTGTTTTCTGAGGTTTTGCCCATCTTAAAACTGATACCTTGGTGCTGGTAGTGAAGAATAATAGCTAGCAAGCCTTTTTCATGAATTCTGTGTTTCTACATGGAAACTCTGTGCCTAAGCCACAAAGACCCTTCAACAAACTACTAATGCCTACAGAATGGTCAGTCACTAGATGGGGATCAATCCATTGGTTTCCTCAACAGAATATGGTTTCAGATATTCATAGAGATCTTATTGAAGAGCTGGACTGCATAGACCCTAAGTAATAATGTTCATTTTAAGAATGACTGACTTTGGATATTAGCCTAGAATCTTGGAACACCAAAGACACAATCCACCTACCAAATGCTGTCTGACAAGAAGGAAAGAGTGGTCCCAGGTTCTGGAAAG
>BDUI01000021.1:1251080-1263069 GCA_002335545.1 Apodemus speciosus
AGAGTTTTGACTACAAGACTGATATAAAGATCGAAGACAATACATATCTTGCCTCCCTGTAACATATGTCATAATCAAGAAGTATAATAAGGAGCCAATGCTTACATTTTTGCCGTTGTTACAAATTAAGTTACTTTGGAAAAATGTACTTATTTCTAAAGTCAGTAGTACCTAATTCTTTCTGGTCCCAGCCACATATAAAATGGAAATAGTGCCAGGCCTGCTGGTGGGAATTAGAACTTGCTCACAGCCAGGAATAGAGCTGCCTTAAGCATCCTTATCCAACATCCCCAAAGGCTAGCTCTTCCCTGAATGCTAACCTGCTGTGTATGTACAATGAGCAGTCTCCTGGTGTCAGTCAGGAAGAGTTAAATACAAACCTTCCACACCCACTTCAATATTTCTCCAATTTCTAATACCCATTGATAAATCGTTAGAGGGAGTTGTTATGCCCCCCGACAATTTAACTGCTGAGGCTATATTAAAGTAAAATTTCGGTTCAGTGTCCTATGTCTTGAAGGTAGAATCTCTCACCTCTTTCCCAATATTTCTATTATAAAATAGGTTGGTGTTTTGTTTTGTTTTGTTTTTCTTTTTGTTTTTTGTTTTGTTTTGCAAGTTGTCCAATCCTGTGAATGACAAGTTTTATCAATGGTCCCTTTGCCAAGAGTAAGCTGGTTGATGGTGGAATTTGAGAAGAGTCTAAGATTACAAGTGGGTAGACTGGAGACTCTGTGCTTTGCAATATATGCAGTATGACTCTGATAGATTTTTCTGTAAGACACTGGGCACATAGGAACATTTTCGAGTCTCTCTTAGCAAAGCAAACCTTGGACAATTCACCCTTTAAATTGCTTCATCTTGATTGACAATTTATTGCTTACGTCCTATATTATTTCCAGGAATGTTCTAGTCTGAGGGCCAGAATCTGTCACCTCAGGTGTTCCTTTGCAGAAAGAGATGTGTCTCTTACAGTGACCTAGGATATCCAAAAATAATAGTTATACTGATATTATGCAGTTATCACCATAAACTGTCCTAATCACTGTACATATCTTATCTAATTTAATCTCCACCACAACCTCCAAGGAAACCGCTGTCACTGTGCTCATGTAATAGCCAAGAAAATGGAAGTAGAAGCCAACATATAGCTAAGACGACAGTTAATGTGAGCAGTCATGGCTCTTCAGCTACCAAATAGGCATGGGTATTATTTATAAACAATTGCTTCAGCTCTGGAGATCCCAGCCTTCAGATAACAAGCCATCATACTCATCATGAACTTCGCTTTGGCTGCTTTGGGATGGTGATGTTTTGCTGAAGCACTTCAGCTCTAATGGAGCTCAGTCTAATCCTGTCAGGATCATATCTTGAGATTGACAAGTTACAGCACTTAAGAAAACAGATGCTCTCTGTTTTCCGAACAATTGCTAGACATGACCTGATGAGAGCAGAGTGATTTGCAAGAGCTCTGGGTGGGTGTGCTGCTCTTTAGCTTTGCTTTGCAGTCGCCAGCAGGACAGTAAACTCTCCATTTGGAGTCAGTCTGTAGCACTGCCTCCTGCCCTTCCTTGTGTGTTAGTGCTGCTCATGTTTCTACATATGTGTCAGTACACGATGAGGATCTTCAAGTTACACCATGAACCCAAGACTCTGGACTAAAGGTACAGTGTGGATCTTTCCTCTGTGCTCCTGTCTATTCACAAGAAGGTGAGGGACAGGATAATTGCAGGCTAGATTAGCTTCTCTCCCTAGAGAGAAAATCATCAGGGAAATAAAAGCAAGCTGAGATCCATCATGAAGTAGCTTCTGATCTTTATTGCTGATTCCTCCTTTTTCCTTAATTTTTTTAAACTCTCAATGTTGCTTTTAAAAATTAACCGCCAGCAAACAAACAAAATGAGACACTCCAAGCCCTCCAGTCAAAACAACAAGGTAGTGGAGATTTTTACTGCAAATTGGAAGGTTTTGTACAATTCTGTAAGGAATTAGTAAAGGGAACCTACCTCCTTTAAATTAATATTAGAATAATTGGCTTTTTGTTTCTAGTTAGACTTTGTCTAACTTCGTCTTTTGTAATCTTTTCTACATGTCCAACAAAAATGAAATTGTCGAACAATTTTTAAAAATCGCATTAAATAATGTTTTTGTTTTCTTTTGAGACAGCATCTTGCTATGTAGCCCTGACTATCCTAGAACTCACTATGTAGACCAGGCTGGCCTTGAGCTCAGAGAGATTTGTCTGCTCCTGCCTTCTGAGTGCTTGGATTAAAGGCATGTGCTACCATGCCTGAATCACATTAAATATTAGTTAAAATGGTGTTGTACAGTAAAAACAGAAAAGACATATAATTACAAAGTACCCACTGTGTGGAGATACATGAACTTAACACCCACTGTGTAAAGAGTATGTATATATGGCAATTTATTATTCCCTGATACACCATCAGAATAGATTACTATGTCTATTTTATAGCTGACAGGTCTTAGAGGCTCAGAGAAGCTTAACCAAAATTATGCAATAGCTAACAAGAAATGGAGTCTAAAGTTTAAGCCAGATACTGCTTGGCCTGTTCCAGAGCCATTTCAAAGTCTCCTCCATAGGACACATCAATTAAGATGTGTTAGCAGAATGTCCACTCCTTGCTGGGTGGTGTTGTATGATACTGTCCTTGGATAGATGTGACCTAACATCTACTCACCCAGGAAAGGAACTGATGACAGACCAAAGAACAAATACCACCAAAGTTTGGTGAATCACGAGTGTTCTAAGATTTATTTACAGAAACATGAATGGGGGGTTACTCAAAGAGCAGAAATGACTCAAAACTGCATCACCAAGTGCACCCCAGCATGCACGACAGCTCACAAGATCTAGAAACCAGGAGCGCACGGTACAACCTGAAGGTGACTGAACAGGTTAAAGAGTGTCCTTTGCAGATAGTTGAGCTGGTCTCGGGTTTTTCCAGGCAGTTTAGCTGTTGTGTCTTCCAGGCAATTTCACTAGACTCCGCATTGTCTAGACAGCTTGTCTTTGGAAGTAGAAGAGATCTAGTGAAACTGGTCGTTTTTAGGAACTTCCTGAAGCTATTTTGAATTGTTGACTTCCTGTGCTTACTCAAACAGCAGTTCTCAACCTGTTCGTGACCCGGTGGGTGTCCAAACAACCTTTTCATAGAAACCACCTAAGACGATTGGAAAACATACATATTTGCATTGTGATTCATAAAGTAGCAAAATTACACTTATGAAATAGCAATACAAATAACTTTATGGTGGGGGGGTCACACAACATGAGGAACTATATTAAAGGGTCAGGAAGCAGCATTACGAAGGTTGAGAACTGCTACAGTAAGATGAAATGTTTTACCTTCCCTTGGGAAATCCTATTGTTTCACGCTGTGTAAACAGGATGTGTCTTAATGAACTTCCTTCCAAGATAAAGGAAACCACAACAACAGGTAAATGAAACGGATGATGTCTGTACTCTCAAGAGACACCCAGTATATCATGGGTTGTTAATTATAGTTCAGGTTAAAGTACAAAGATAAACAAAAAAAGTGTGAGTCCGACGCCTTACAAATTTAGACTAGAAGAAATTGGTGGACAATATCAATCAATGGTGGTTTGCTGTCGGTTCTGGAACGGTGGGAAGTTTTTTTTTTTTTCCTAAGCTTTATTTAGGTATCATTTACATGCGACAAACTCTAGCAATATTCCATGGGCGGCTTGACAGGTTATGTCGACTGTATGAAGTGTTGCAGTCATCAGCATCACAGTGGACAAGACTTTTTAATCCTGTAGAAGCTTCCTCCTGGCAATCAATCCATTGGTACCCTGATGCCTGCTTCCCAGTACACATTCGCCCATACCAGATTATGTTAGAAAAAATCAACACACAATGTTTGGTGTCTGGCTTCTCTCACTACACTTAATGCTAGTGAGAATCATTTCTGTTCCTGCACAGATCAGTAGTTCTTTCCTTCTTAGTTCAGGATGGTATTTACCTCATTGTCTGGCTGTGTCTGAGGTTATATTCTACCCAAGTAATAGTTACTTGTGCCCAGTACGGGTTTTAACTGTCATAAATGAATGGATTTCTGGCTTTCTAAATTGCTTTGTTTTGTTTCCAGAAATATCTTTGCATCCATATTTTCTTGGATAAATAATTACAGGTGGCACGTCTAGATCATATGATAAGTAAATAATGTCATAAGTAGTTGTTTTCCAGAGACTTGACATCACATCAGCACTCCGTGAGTGTCATGACACATGCTCACAGACACTGGGATTATCAGTCTCTATAATTATAGTCATTTTCAAGGGTGTACACAGCCAGCACTTTGTAGCTTTGATTTGCATTTCCCTAGTGAGCAGCGATGTTAAGCATCTGTCCTTGCCCTTCTTTGTAACCCAGATAGTTGCAATGGTGAGGTGTTTGTTCACATCACTTGCTCATTTGTTATTGGGCCATTGGTCTTCTTCCTTTTGTTATGTGAGTTCTTTGTGTATGCTGATGAAAGTGGTTTTTATGTTTGCAAATACTGTTTCAAGTTCGTAATTTAATATATTTTATTAATTCTTTGAGAATTTCACACACACATTCTATTTTGATCATATTCATCCCCACTCCTTCCTGTAACTCCTCTCAGATCCACCCCACTCTCCAACCCTGCTCCCAATTTCATGTGCTCTTATCTCTCAGTTTAGTTAAATAATATTATGTCATTTACCCTTCCTTCCTCCAACTCCTTCCACATATTCCTTTACCTCTATTCACATTTAAAACTTTCTTTTCTTTATTGTTTTAGATATATGCTCATTATATATTTAATATAATTATTCTCTATGTATACAGATATATAAATACAACCTGATGAGTCTGTTCCGTTATATACATACATATATATATATATATATATATATATATATATATAAAATCACTTAGTATTGATTAGGGAGCTTACCCCTGAGGAAGGCTATTGTTTTTCCTCTTTCAACAAGTTTTTAGTTGCCTGTAGCTCTTGGTCTAGAGGTAAGGCTACATGAGATTTCCCCCTTCCATGTTAGTGTGTGTGTGTGTGTGTGTGTGTGTGTGTGTGTTGTCATTGTTCAGGTCTGGTTTAGGCTGACATACTGCTGAGGTTTCATGGGTGTAGCTTCTCTGTCATCTCTAGGAGACACAGATTCACAGCAGACTTCCTGGTCCTTTTGCTCTAACAATCTTTCTTCCTCCTCTCTCATGATTTTCCCTGAGCCTTTAAGTATGGAGATTGCATTTACAATTTTATCAATTGAGCCTGAGCACCCCACAATTGATTGCTCTCTGCCTTTGGACCAGTTGTAGACTTCTGTAATGGAGTCTGTGGGAGTCTCCTCCCACTACTGCAAAAAGAGGAGCAGCTATCGAGAATTCCATTGAGTGTGTGTGCCACATCTTCATCACCTATTCATTAGCTCAATGGCATTAAAGTTAGTTCCATTTCCTAGCTATTGGGAACAGGGTGACTATGAGCACATCTCATCAAGTATCTATGTGGTAGGTGTTGAGTCCTTTGGATGTATGCCTACTAGTATCGCTGTGTCAGCATATCATATGGTAGACTTATGTGAATTCTTGAGAATTCTCCACACTGATTTTCAGGTTGCTGCACTAGTTTGCAATCCCACCAAAAGCGAATGACAGTCCTCCACCCTCACCCCATCCCCTACCCCCTTATCCCCCACCAGTCTTGCCAGCCTTTGTTGCTGATTATTTGGTTAGTCTTAGCCATTCTAGCTTGGGTGGGATGAAATCTCAAAGTTGTCTTTACATTCATTTTCCAACTTTATTAAGAATGACTTTATAAGATCTATCTGAGCCATTTTTATTTCTTCTTTTAAGAAATCTCTGCCCATTAAGCCCATTTTGGGCTGCCCAGATATACTCATGGGTGTGTTGCCACCCACTAGCACTAGATGGAATAGGAGAGGCCACACCCTTAAAGAACACTCTCTTTCCCAGAAACCATCATGTATGCTCCTTGGTATGGGGTGGGGATGTTAAGCTCCTTCCCCCCTCCATGCTAGAACATTAACTAGCTTGATCTTGTGCAGGTCTTGTATAGGCACCCAAAGCTGCCATTCATCCATCTGTGCACTGGTACCATCATGTTCAGAAGACACTATTTCTACTCAAATCCTCCTAATGTGGCCCCTCCTAGGTTCATCTCCCTAACACATTAAGACCGTTATCTTGGTCCTCCTTTCCTTTATTTTTTATTTTTTATTTTTATTCGATATATTCTTAATTTACATTTCATATGATTTCCCCCTTTCCAGGCACCCCCTCCCCTCAAGTCCCATAAGCCCTCTTCCCTCCCTCTGTTCCCCCATCCACCCCTTCCCTCTTCCCTGTTCTGGTATTTCCCTACACTGCTGCATTAAGCCTTTCCAGAATCAGGGGCCCTTCCTTCCGTCTTCCTGCACATCATTTGATATGTGGATTGTGGTCCTCTTTTCCTAAACAGTGTCCCAGTGACTCTAAGCAAGCAATTGATGTCAGCAACCCTGAGTACTTTATTCATTTGTCTCTTGGTTGTCACAGTTCCTCACTGCCCTATAGCCATGCAGATAGATAATAGTTATTGTATTTTAGTAGTTAAGCCCTCAAGCGTGATAGTGAAGGTCTCCAAGCCATGGCAGGTTGGTCTTATTTTACAGGAAGGAAGCACACACTCAACAAACAACATGTAACTGTAGTCCCTGGGGGGGAAAAACTACAGTATCTGTGGGACTACTCAGCTGCCAGCTCAGAAATGGTGTCAGAATTCCCAGAGCTAACTGGACTTGGAGAGACGGTACTCTCTTCCAGACCTTCCCAACATCAATGTATGATACAGAATGTTAAAACACCTCTGGGGCAGAGGATATTTTTAAATGGCTCTCGAGAATCCCTGCGTCTGGATGCTTGTGAAACCAAACGGACTGTCATGAGTCATTTAAGCATGCAAATCACTACATCTAGCAAATCATTTATTTGGTCCTTAAAATTAATGGAGTTAATAACTGTTACATGAGTGGAAGGACAGGGTGGTTCTTGAGGAATGTTTCTTTCAGCTTGATTAATCAGCAGTGTTTTCTCCTACTGCATAAAATACCCTAGATGCTGGATTTCTATCAGGATAATTTTAGAGTATTTTATGGGAAATCAGACTTTAATAAAATGTCCTCTCTGGCCTTTAATCTTCCTGTGAGTTTCAAATCCCCCATCCTGCATGGAAATTCATATATTCATCTCAAAGTTCCTGGTACCACTGAATAGCGTTGATCTTATTAAAAAATCTTCCTTCCTCACTTCCTGGACTCTAAAGTTACCCCATTTGGACATGCCACGGTATCTCCTAAATATTCAGGCATTATTACACCAGCCTGATTTGGATGTTAGTAAATTAGTAAACTATGAAAATATGCTGTTGGGGTTCTTTGATAAGAATATCTAAAACTATTATTTGGATGCTGCTATGGTTTGCATGAAGATTTTTTTTCCCTGAAAACCGTGAGCCATTTTTCTGTAATACAGCCAGTGGGAACTGAGAAGTGTCTGCCAACTCACCTGATAGATATAGACCCCCATTGTTCCGATCCCCAGCTCCTCTTAAGCAATTTTGTTCTCTCTCTTCTGTTTTGTGCTCTGTTCCCTTCTTAGCCATGAGTTTATGATTCTTAAAGTTACAATGTGCGTATGTGTGTATTCTACATGTTAAGCTCTGAACTGGCCTCATGTCTGTTTCTCATATCTTGGGAGTCACAGACTATTCTAGTTCCCCACATCTTGTCCAGGCAAACATTCTCAGAGAGTTATGAAGGACTGGTAAAAATGAAATCTGTGAATATTGCAAATTTCATGTTTAAAAAGACATTAGTATTGGTGGAAAAGTTAGTTGTATATGTGAAATAATCCATTCTATATTTCCTAGAAAATAAGAAATTTTTAATAGTTTAGCCCTGGAAATCAAATCCAGAACCTTGTACTTACAAAACAGGAACCCCACCAACTAAGCTGTGTTCCATATTTAGCAAGAAAATGTTTTACGCAGGTTTCTGATACTGCTTTGAGTCATCAGAGGCTAGGTCATCATTCTGAAATAAGCACCCCCTATTCCTTTCCATGCACAATGCCCACTTTCTTGTTCTTATTCAAATAAGTGGAACACAAGCTTTTGACAAGTTGAGGGGGAGTTACACCATAAAATCTTTAAGTCTTCTAATTTTTCCAATATTTTTTACATTTCTTTTCTAGCAGTCAGCATAATCTTTCTCTTGGCATTCCCAAACAGACATTTTAAAGATAAAGAGTCGAATTAGGCCTTTCAAAACCAATTATGTTATCAGTAGGGGAAAATGTAGCATTGTGTCCCTGCAGCTTTTAGAATAAGTGTGGGTTTTTCTAGGCCCCCTATAAGATAATTAGAGATCTACATGGAGAATACAAGTAAATGCCGAATCCACCCACTCTACCTATAGGCCTGGGACAGAACCCCTTCATATTTACAACTGTTTCAGCAGAGTACCCCAAAATAATTGGAAAACTAAACTTTCTTTTTTTCTTTTAGCGTCTTTTCATTTCAATAGATATGCAATTTTAATTTGAATTAAAGTGTGACCTAGTAACTAAAACACCGGTGACGCATCAGGACCAAATTTCAACTCTATAATTTCATAGCTGTGTGTTGGTTAAGGCATATGGCATGGAGCTTAAGGGAGAGTCTAAGAGAAGAGTTTCTGCTGAGCATCTCTAATAGCTTAGAGAGATGGGAGCCGGTTAGTGGGTTCTTTCTTCCTGTTTGCAGAGTCACCCTTGGCTGTATTTTCCAGAAAGAAGAACAAGTCAACTACTATCATCCACAAACCCCAACAGCTGACCTTCAGTGGGATCCATTCAGTGAATGGCTAGGTTCCTTCTATCATGTGGCTCCATCTTCTCTCTTCATCAGGGGGGCAGGGGAGTCACAGGGAGCCTGGGAAAGATTCATCTGCTTTCTAAGTATTCAATCCCAAAATAAAGCTAGTTTTTTTTATGATCGTGTGTATTATGGCCATGTCTAATTTCAATAAATAAATGTAATAAATGGCTTTGGTAAAAATTGAAACAGCCTATTGTAAATTTATTTCAAAGTGATAGTGACTGTTCTACTTGAGAAAATAAGTATCCTGGACATTGCATGTCCTTTATGAGCTTCCTATGACTTTCTTCTCAACTGTATATGATACTAAGCCAAAAAGAATTCTGACACGATAGTGCCTTAGGTGTCATTTGTTTGGTTCTATTGGTTTGCTTTCTATTTCAGTTACTCTGGTCAACCATGAACTAATAACATTAAATATAAAATTTCAGAAATAAGTATGGTTTAAGTTGCACACTGTTCTGAACTACATGATGGAATCTTACACAGCCCATCTTTCCAGGATATGGATTGTTCCAACTAAAGTACCCACATTGTATATGCTACCCATCTACTAGTCACTGTGGCATGCCATCTCAGTATCAGATCAACAGTCACAGTGTCACAGGGAGTGTGTTGAAGTTGTTTTCCTTAGGTGTGGTCTTGACAATGGACCTGAAGCTCAAGAATACCAATGTTGTTCGTGTGTGTATGTCAGAGAGTTGTCGTAAAATTCTTCCTGAAGTAAAAATATGGAAAATCTCTGTATAATAAGGACATACAAAGTGAGTGTTAGGGTTGCTAACCAAATATTAAAAAAAGACCAAATATTAAAAAAATAGACTACACACACTTTGGTACCATACACAGTTTTAGGCATTTGTAGAGGTGTTGGAATGTATGTGCCACAGACAAGAGGAGGTTACTGTATTTGAATACTAATCTGTATAGACCTACCCCTATTTCTACCTATGCTAAGAAAAGACATGCCTCATATTTTCCTAATGTGTCAGTGTCATAAGAGGATTGCTATTTGGAATTGAGGTTAATGCCTCATGTGAACCTCACTGTGGTAAGATTAGGTAATAGTACAAAGTAGGGATGGTGGTTAAAAAAAGGAGAAAAACAAAAATAACCCTCTTTAATATGTAACTTTATATAAATTTATATAAGTAAAATTAATAACATTTTAGGTATATAGCTTGAGATTGTTTAAGATCTATAAGGGAAATAAAATACAGACATCTATATCTTCTTACCAACACAGCAGTGTCTCAGCAACCTCATGAAACTTATTTCTTTTCCCCATGGTAAAATGTCTACATTAAGTAATATAAGTCTACACTATTCCAGTCCAGTGTGGACAGCCCTACCCTATAAGGTGTAGTTAGGTGACATGTTCCCAGCAACAATTCTTTTGCTGTGCACTAAGACAGTACCTCAGAGAATGGTTGGTAATCCTTGCCATGATGACTAATCAGTAGAATAGTGGGAGGGCAGTTATAAATTTTGCAGACAAAGGAGATGTGTAGTTCAGTTTTAAACACTGCTATTATTTTGGTGATGTTTATGGAAAAAGCATCCAAGAACTGTAGCTACAAGAAAGTGCTGTTTTTCAATAGCACTTTAACATCCTGATAACAAAAGAATTTGTATTTTATTTATGAGACAGGATTTTTCTACATAGTGTTGACTGTCCTGGAATTCACTACACAGACCAGAGTGGCCTCAAACTCACAGAGATTCTCCTGCTTCTCCCTCCCCTCCTGTGTGATGGGATTAATGGCATGCACTACCATGCCCAGCTAAGAGATTTATATTAAATGCAAATATATTCATAAATATATAAGTATGGTTAAGATGTTTTGTACACTTCTCTCAAGAGGATTTAGGAGCAAGAAACTTACTGTCCATCAAAGGTAGGCAGAGTTTAGGTTTTTGTTTTTCTGCTCCTGGCTGCCTTGTATATTTAAAAAATAAATACCATAGTGGTAGGCAAGAAGTTGGTAAGTTTCCTGTATTATTTATCCCTAAACCTATTCTGCCCCAGCTTGCAAGCCATCTTAATTTATTTCTAGGCAAAATCTCTAATTTTCATTACACTTGACTTGTGTTTAGTAATTCTCAGGATGTTTATTTATTAAATGGTGTTCAGTTGGAAATTCTGATTTAAAAAGTGGAGGAGGGGCATCCAAACTACTGCCATTGTCTGCATTGCCTTCATTATTCATTGAAAACAATATGGCTTTTTGTTTGAAATTACCTTTGTTCTCTGTTTGTTCCAGCCACTGTTTTCCTGGAATTCTGGAAGAGACGCCGAGCAGTGATCGCTTATGACTGGGATCTGATTGACTGGGAAGAAGAGGAGGTCTGTTTCAGTCACTTTCCTCAGAGTGTCACTTACCTGAGCATATCTTATATCACGGGCCATGTCTGTGTCACTTATGTCACAGTACCTCATATCACAGGCCACACCTGTGTCCTTTACCTCAGAGTGTTACTTACCTGAGAGTATCTTATATCACAGGCCACGCCTGTGTCCCTTACCTAAGAGTGTCATCTTACAGCCCAGGCCACCAAAACCACAGCACTTGGGTTGTCACCCTGCACAAGATGATGGAAGTCAGGTTATCCAGAGTGCATTTTCAATACCTGTCTTTAAAAGAAATTTTAAGTTGTTTAAGGAAAATCTGGGTGACATGCCGAAGACCCTAGCAACTGGGAAGTTGAGGCAGAAAGATCTCAAGTCAAGGACAGCCTGGATTACATAATGAAGATTTACCACGGGGACTGGGGGGGAGTGCAGTGAGGAAGTCCAATGTCATTTGGCAATGCTCTGTCAAGCCCCTGTACTCAAGCTCCACTCTGACATGCTAGTGAATTAAAATTCCATGAGACATGAGATGTTCCCCTAATAGGTAGGATTTGGGAGAACCATCCTTACCTACCATTCATTTTCTCTTTTTTTCAATTTTTTTTATTGAATATATTCTATATTTACATTTCATTTCCCTTTTCCTGGTTCCCCGCCCCCCAAAGGTCCCATATGCCCTTTTCCCTCCCCC
>BDUI01000021.1:1264024-1319979 GCA_002335545.1 Apodemus speciosus
AGTTTTTGTCATACAGATCTTTCACTTGTTTGGTTAGAGTCACACCAAGATACTTTATATTGTTTGTGGCTATTGTGAAGGGTGTCATCTCCTTAATTTCCTTCTCAGCCTGCTTATCCAGAGTCTTGGGGCTCTGTCTAACCGCGGGATTCCCTGCAGAACAAGAGCTTCCCTGGCTAGACTGCTGGAGCCTAGAAGGTGGCGCTCTCAGTCTGCAGGGCTCTGTCTGATTGAGCTGCTCCTGCCAAGATTGTGGCAGACCTCGGGGCTCTGTCAAACTGAGGGGCTCTCTGTAGATCAGGAGCTTTCCTGGTTGATCTACGGGATCCAAGATGGTGGGGATCTCGGTCCATGTGGCTCTGTCTATCTACTACCATTCATTTTCTATACCATGATAGCCTTTCTTAGAGAATTACTATAGGAACTGTTCCTATGAACCCAGACCCCCAACAGTCCCCAGATAGGCACAAGCTCAGAATTACATCAAGGGCTAAATGCTGAGGAGAAGCCATGCCAGTTAGCTTCATTGGCGGTGCGGATACATGTGGGGTCAGCTGGAGACCAAGTACCAAAGAGTACAAACTTAGTTCTTTGAAGTCTACTTTGATGCCACTTTCTCCAACTACCTTTGGCCCTGTTCCCCCTTCTAGGTCAATATATTATGTGCTTTCCTAATTTGTGCCTGATTATGATTGTCTTCTCTTTACCCATTTGTTCATGCAAAACTTGGTTACCACATCCCTCTATTGGACCCTACTTAATCTGGGCCTCAACCATGTTTCCTTATCCTTATGTTTTCTTAGCTTTCCTAAATCCCAAATCATAAGAGCTTTGCTAGACCTGGGAATCATATAAAGTAAAAAAAAATGCAATCTTCTTAAATCTACTATAGGTATTTTCTTTCCTAGAGAGACGTGCATGTGTTTCTTTACATTAACATGAGACTTTAGAAACATGTTATGAAAATGTTGGCCCTGTGATTGGCTTAACAAGGGCCATCATTTTGACAGGTTTTCTTCTTGTTCCCACAAAAGTGCTGTGCTCATTTATTTTTTTGCTTAGATTGTGTGTGTGTGTGTGTGTGTTTTGTTTGTTTTGTTGTGTGTGTGAGAGAGAGAGAATGTATTGTGTCTATTTAAGATGTACAACAAGAAATTTTCATGCATCACATTATACTCTTTCAGTAATTCTTATTAATCTGAAAGACATTCACTCTTACCTTTCATAAACATTCTTCAGAGAATGATTTTCTGGGTTTGGAGGCACTGTCTAGACCAACAAGGAGTCTGTAGGTAGCAGCCCTTACATCTGTATCCTGAGAAACAGAGTTTCTCAAGGAACCAGAAGAGCCAGTATCTCTCTGTATCCTCAAATTACACTGCTTGAAATAGCGTAAAAGAAGCCAAGCATACATGGAACTGTGTCTCCCTACAGAGCATAGCTAATCTCAAGCTAGGACCGTTCTCCAGTCTCCAGAATTCCCTTATGCCTCCTTCATCCTCTGTCTTCATCTGAGCACTCTGTGCACATGGATTTAATCTCCAGCCTATCCAGTTTAGCTCATTTTCCATCCTTTTCTAGTTCGCTCAAGTAGAGCATGTTCTTAATTAACCAGAGGCACTCTAGTGTGTTCTCTCGCTGATTATCTTTTCCTAATCCCATAAATGCCTTTTAGTCACCAAGTAGTCACCCTGGGACAAAGCTCAGCGAAACAAAACAAAAGCCCCAGCCTGGCTTGAGATTGAAGGAGCCAATAGACAGCCGCAGTCGGGAGGCATTTAGACAATTAAGAATGCATTTAGGATCTATTGGTTAAGGGTGAACACCACTCATAAGGGTGTATTAAATATAAATCCACCGTGGATTTTAGTTACCTAAAACCTAGGCATGCAAAAAACTAAAACTAAGGCTGGAGAGACGGCTCAGGGGTGAAGAGCACTGGCTGCTCTGCCAGAGGAAGCAGGTTCGATTCCCAGCACCCACATGCTGTCTGTTATTCCAGTTCCAGGGGATCCGACACCTTCACAGAGACATACACACAAGCAGAACACCAATGTACACAAAATAAAAACAAACGACTCTTTAAAAAAACACCTATTTTAAGTTTAAAAAAAGAAAGCTAAACCTTGTAAGTCATAAAGTAGATTTTGAACATTTTTCTATCCAGAAGACTTCTTTGCTCAAACTGTTCATGTCATCCCCAGGTAATAAACAGGACAATTTCTTAGCTGTTCTAAAACACTAGGTATAGGACAGGTGGTCAGTTTGAAATTATCACTGCTTCTTCGGGCAGAGTTGAGTATGGTAACAGAAAACTGCAACTGTTGTTCTAAGTTACATCAATTTTTTGATGATCATGAATGTTGATCACCATGTTAATGGTTATTCTTCAAGCGATCAATTTTCAAATGTTCCAGCATGAGTCTCCAAGCCTACTTCATTGACTGGCTGATTGGTGTGGCAGCTATGGACTCCATTTTATGACAGGATAAGAAGAATCGTTCTTATTGTACATCTCCAGCACCTAAGGATGTGTCTGCTTATCTTTCAGGAAGAAATACGACCCCAGTTTGAAGCCAAGTATTCCAAGAAAGAGCGGATGAATCCCATATCGGGAAAGCCAGAACCTTATCAAGCATTTACTGATAAATGCAGCAGACTTATTGTTTCTGCATCAGGAATATTCTTCATGGTTTGAAACTTTTCTTTAAAATCTCTTTAGTTTTATAAAGTACAAACCCTTATGGGAAAGTAATCATGCCTCCAGGTTGCTCGAAGTTATGAAAACACTTTCAAATAGCACACTATTTAATCCTCATTGCTATGTTTGCTGGTCAGAAACGGTATCACCATTGCCATGTGACAGCAGCTAAGATTCCAAAAGGTCGAGGCACTGCCCAGGGGCTGCTCATAAGTCTACTCATCCCTCTTGCCTTGTTCCACTGAATTCTATTGAAAGGCACAAAAACTTGAGACAGTATATAGGGCGAAGCTTCCACAAACCAAAGCAATCCACTCCTTTTAGCCAGTGAAGAGATATGGAATTGAAAGGAAGAGCAGATAGCAGAGAGACCCAAGTCCACAGCCTTCTTCAGGTGCCACCCATAAGCAACTATACCATGATTTGCCTTCTACGTCCACCTTTATATTTACTGGCTTATCTCTCATGTAAGATCTAGCTATATAGATTAGGTTTTCCTATTCTACAGATGCAGTCCCTGCAGATAGGAGGTTGAGGCTATAGTGAAGTCACACTACTGGCTAATAGCATAGCCATGACCTGTCCTTTGACACTAATTCACTAGGTTATTCTATTGTCAAATTTCTATCATGTATGACCTTCAGTGTAGACTTTGTCTGTCTCCCTATCAATAGCTCTAGGATTGAAATATTTCTTTAACTATTGTTATGTTACTATCATTCTGACCAGTCTTAGCTGAGAGTCATCGTCCAGGTTTTTTGTATAATTCACACCAGAAGTGAGCAAAAAAACCAAATTTTATACAAAAGCAAACTGCAAGGAAAGGTCTTTATAAATAAATAGAGATTACTGTGGGAACTGGATTTGAAATCCAGCTTTAAATAATTAAATGGGCCCCAGTCTCTATTAGCAATCAACAGAATAAAAGTTCAAAAACTGGAGTATCAAATTCTATTATTTATAGAGATATAGAGACCATGAACTATTCCCAAGTACCATGAATCTTCAACAAGAGATGTTTCAGTCTGTGTATGCATCTAAGATAAGATATTACGTGTCTGTTACAAAGTTAATTTACTCAACAACACATAGCAGGAGTATACTGACACTGTCCCTGCCTTTTGGGCTTTACTTTCTAATGGAGGAAACTGATAGCAATGAATCAGATTGTTGCAAATGATAAGTAGCATCCTGAAAGAGGATGTACCCATTTGGTGCATGTGCCATACTCCAGCAGCAACACGAATGGGCTAGTGTTCAGGAAAGTTCAGTTCTCAGTGGTTCTTGGGCTGAGAAATAAAAAGGGATAAGGATGTGTTCACTGGGCTGTGTGCAGGTGTGTGTGTGTGTGTGTGTGTGTGTGTGTGTGTGTGTGCACTCATGTACACATTAGGCAGAAGGTTGGTGTGTGGGTGTTATAGACAAAGGAAATAAGCTTGAAGATTGAGAATGTTTAACTCATTTGAAGCAAGAAGAGTTGTGGGTTGGTGTGATGTCTCAACTGATAAAGGTGCTTGTCACCAAGTTCAACAACCTGAGTTTGATACCTGGACCCCACATGGTAGAAGGAGAGAACTGGCCTATAAGTTGTCCTCCAACCTGCATACATGTACCATGGCATTCATGCCCATGAGTGCATATGTGTGCTTGTGGGTGTACTCATTTGTATGCATGTGCACACACACACATAATGAATAAGTAAATAAATAATTATTTTTCACAAGAACAGAAATGCCCAGGGAGTAGAGAGAGTGGTGCATTGTGGGTCCATAATGAGTCTTACAGAACACAAAAGGTCCTTACTTACATACTAGTATAATAAGAATAGGAATCAAACTGTTGTAATCAGAAGCATGACAAGACTTCTATAATTAATATGTGTTAGTCTTATCACTCAATCATTCTGCTTTAAAAAGTGTTATGCCCTCACTTGGGCAGATCATCAGCTTTCAAGCAGTGTGGTTTTCTTCTATCTGATCAGAAAATCCAGACAAAGTATTCTCCAGAATGAAAAAGCTCATTCTCGTGGGGGCAGTCTGGAAGCAGCAGCACCACCACTGGATTTTCTTGTTTTATCAGAATGAAGATCTGCTTCCTGAAACTTGGCCTTATGGGTTTGGGTTTTTTCCATCTTCCTTGCAGATCTGCGTGGTGATTGCTGCCGTGTTCGGGATTGTCATTTACCGGGTGGTGACTGTGAGCACTTTCGCTGCCTTCAAGTGGGCATTAATCAGGAATAACTCTCAGGTCGCAACCACAGGGACTGCAGTGTGCATCAACTTTTGTATCATTATGCTGCTGAATGTGGTAAGTGAGAGACAAGCCAAAGGGGGGGAACTCATGGACTGCCGGGATGTTCTTCTTCTGTTTCTAAAGAGACAGTCAAGGGTCTGTTATGAAGCATGAGTAGACAGACATGTAGGTCTGGGAATTTAAAGATTTGATTCAATCTGAGCTCCAGGACTCTCTACACAAGGCAGAGACCACCCTGGACCTCGTTTCCCTCATTTAGTCCATAAGACAACACAAATATTCCCCTTGGTGAAATTTAAGAATATGTTTAGAAAATCCAGCTCAGGAGCTGTTATGTAGCTCAGTAACTCTGGTGCCCATCCTTCTTCATTCAGAATAAGGAAGAGCAGAAAGTGCCCAGAGCATCCTTTGAGATGGCCATATAAGGAAAGGTCAGAGCGATATATACTGCTCATGTTGAGTTCAGACTTCTTGCCATTACATATTTCAGGCCAGGTCCCTCCTCGGAACCTTAGATTTACATGTGAAACTGCCTACTAGGCAATCTCCAATGCTTTCATTTTAATGCTTTTACTATACTCACTTATTTATTTATGTGTGCACACACACACATGCACATGCAGAATAGAGTATGCATGTGGAAATCAGTGGACCAGTTTGAGGAGTTGGTTATTTTCTTCCACCTTGTGGGAACCAGGGATGTGTCTAAGGAAACTGGAGTTGGGTGTAAGTGCCTTTACCTAACTTGCAAGGTTTTGCCTTCCCCATTCCTCTTTCAAATGCATCTCCTCATCTTCCCTTAAGGGTCAGTTCCTCGCACAGCCTCCCTCTTAGCCATTCAAACTAAAAGAAAGTTGGCATTATCCTTCATACATTTATCTCCCACACCATCCACATGCACCTACACCGGGTATGGTGTCACTCATCTGTAGTCCCAGCACTGACAAGGCTGAGACATGAGGGTCAAAGTTCAAAGACAGCATGGAACCATTTTTCACACATCCCTGGAGCCAAGCCTCCAGCATCTCTTACCTGGGTTACCTCTGTGGCTTTGAAACTGGTCTCCTAGCCTCTAGGTCAGCTCCCATCAATCTCTGCTCAATGCTGAACCTCATGGAATGTGTCACATGCAGGTCAGCGATGTAGCTCCTCTGGAGGTCTACAGATCCATGGCGCTCCTCTTGCTCAAAGTAAAGGTTCATGTGTTCATATTTCCTTTCTGTTAGCTCTCCCCTGAACACCCTCCCTGCACTTCCCTTCCCCAGGGCAGCACACTGGACCCTCTCACCTTCTTCTGTTCTTTGTTCAAGTATTGCTTCTTTAATAAAAGCTTCCCATCACTGGGTTTCACATGGCACCTTGCCCCTGCGCTCTGATGATCCCCTGCCTCCGTGCCTGCTTTATTTTTCTCTGTGCCTTTCATTTCTCAGGCTCTGTTATACCCCTGGCTTTATTTACTGTCTTCCCTACACTCCGTAGGTCCGTAAGAGCATGGCCCTTTCTTGCTTTGGCTTATTTTTACTGTACGTATGCCCTCGTGCCAGGAGCAGCACATGACACATTGCTGGCATTCAGTAAATGATTGTCATTTGTACAACAGAAAAATAATAGCTAACAAGGGTAGGCTTTGAGGTCAGATGGATGCAAAAATACTGACCTTAGAGGTTTGTAGTAGGAAATAATCAAGATAATGTATGTGCAGAGCAGTGTTAGGCAAGAATCAGATGTCCAAGGAATTGTTGTTCTGCTCATGCTCATGGAGAAGGTATCCTAAGTATGACTCGTCATGATGAAATGCTAACATCTTTAGAAATGGACTAACACTTTTTAAAGTCCAAGGAACAGAATCCTGCTATAAACACCAGGATACATTTTAGGTTGTCATGAACAAAACAGACCCAGCAAGAGGTATTTGTGTGTTTTTGTATGCACATACATGCATGTATGTGTATGTGTATGTGTATGTGTGTATATGTATATTATAACAATAATGAAGAGAACGAGGCTTTCAACTTAAGAAATGAGAATGCTTTGGAGGAGTTCAAGGAAGAGTTTCAGGAAGGGCTGGATGGAGGAAAAGGAGAGGAGAAAACAGTACGATTCTGTTTCAATTAAAAACATATATTTTAAAAACGGAAAAAAAAAAAAGAAATCCAGCCTAGTAAAGGGAGAAGTCTGAAAAAATATTCAAAGTTCTATAAGCAATGAACTGTGTAATTCCCAAGAGAATTCAATCTACTCAATAATAAATAACTTTTAACTATGATTACTAAGTGAACTCGGAATCACTGTGCTAATGAAATACAGATTACTCATTGCTCGAAATTTTAAAAACGTAGGGACTTCTTAATTTAGAAAGTGATGTTTCGAAATCAGAAATGGTTAAAAAACATCAATTGCTAGTTGTTTTGATGTGATGACTTCATGGGCATTTCATCACATGGAGACTGAAAATAGACTGTTTGGCACTCCTGCTGCCCCATGCCCTCCAGTTAGAAGGAGGGTGATTCATAGTAACTTCTTTTTAGTTTACACATTTTATTATTATTATTTTCTTTACACTCTAGATTTCATTCCTCTCCTGGTCCACCCTCCAACTGTTCCACATCCCATACCTCCACCCCACCCCCTGTCTCCACGTAGATGTTCCCCTACCCCATCCCATCAGACCTCTAAAGTCCCTGGGACCTCCAGTGTCTTGAGGGTTAGGTGCATCTTCTCTGACTGAACCCAGACCTGGCAGTCCTCTGCTGTATATGTGTTGGGGGCCTCATGTTATCTGGTGTATGCTGCCTGGTTGGCGATCCAGTGTCTGAGAGATCTCAGGGATCCAGGATAATTGAGAATGCTGGTCCTCCTACAAGGTCGCCCTCCTCCTCGGCTTCTTCCAGCTTTTCTCTAATTCGACCGCAGGGGTCAGCAGCTTCTGTTCATTGGTTGTGTGCAAATATCTGCATCTGACTCTTTCGGCTGCTTGTTGGGTCTTCCAGAGGGCAGTCATGCTAGGTCCCTTTTTGTGAGCGCTCCATAGCCTCAGTAATAGTGTCAGGCCTTGGGGCCTCCCCTTGAGCTGGATCCTATTTTGGGCCTGTTGCTGAACCTTCTTTTTCTCAAGTTCTTCCCCATTTTCATCCCTGCAGTTCTTTCAGACAGGAACAATTATGGGTCAGACCCAAAAGGACATGCACAATATGTACTCTCTAATAAGTGGCTATTAGCCCCTCCCCCCCCCAAAAAAAAGTACAGAAAAAAAAACAGTCCACAGAACTCAAAAAGGTCCACAAGCTGAAAAGCCCAAGTGAGGATGCCTCAGTCCCACTTGAGAGGGAGAAGAAAGCAGTCAAAAGAGGAGGGACCAGGGAGGAAAAGAGGACAAGGTTGGGGGAGAGGGAAACATGATCTGGTATTGAGTGAGGAACAAGGACTGAAGCCCTGAGGGCCAGCAGAAAGAATGCAAACAGTCAACTTTGGGAGGTAGGAGGTTGGGAGGACCCCCCAGAATGTACCAGAGACCTGGGAGGTGAGAGACTCTCAGGACTCAAAGGGAGGTCCCTTAGATGAAATGCCCGACAGCAGATTCATAGCAACCTAACCAAACATGAGAGCTTTGAAAGTTTCTGAGTCTCTGTGGGATACAATGAATGCATGCTTACTGTATTCTTAATCAAGGTCTTTTTCATTTCAATGCATGTCAAAAAGTTCATTTTGTTGGGGTTTACAGCTCAGTTGTCTGAGTATTTGCTGAGCATACACAAATTCTTGGACCCAGGTCCTGGCACTGCACACACTGGACGCAATGGCACCCAGCTGTAAGTCCAGCACTTGCAAGCCAGGGGAGGATCAGGAGTTTAAAACTAGGCTTAACTAAATGATGAGTTTAAAGTAAGCCTGGACTAACTGTGTCCTGTCTCAAATAATAATAATAATAATAATAATAATAATAATAATAATAATAATATTATTATTATTATTATTATTATTGTCTAGAGATGTAACATAGTAGTGCAGTGTATATTAGACTTGCACAGGACCCTGGGGTCTACCCCTAACACTAATGATAATAAATAATAATCTAATTCATACACTTCCTTAAGAAGTAAAGGACTGTGTACATTGGAGCTAGAAGCACATTGTATTTGTCCCTGTGTACGGAGCAGGGCTGTTGTCAGAGCAATTCTTCATGCAACTGAAATCTACTTCATGAGAAAAGATGAAGTAAGCTGAAATTTAACAAAAAGAGGCTATATGGAGCAGGCAAAATATCTAGTTGCTGACATCACAAAATACCCACTGTGTGGTGAGAGATAAGCCATAAACCTGTTGATACATTTCCTAACAAAATCTCATCCTAGCCAAAATGTCCGCACACTTAAACTAGGGTGTGTTAGCCAGAGGATTCCCTCTCAGGATATATTTTTTATTTTAGGTACAGTGTGAACGCTGTGGTTTTCTGATTTCCCAGCCACTCTCAAACTCAAATAGCGTGAGGTTACTAAGTAAAAGTCAGTGGGGAGAAGAAGCAAGAACATGCCATAGCATGTGAGGGAGGGAGGGAGAGAGGGAGGAGGGAGAGAGGGAGGGAGGAGAGAGAGGGGGAAGAGGGAGAGAGGAGGGAGGGAGGGAGGAGGGAGGGAGGGGACATAAGAACTCATCCAGGACTCTTTTGCTCAGTGACCAACCGCCCTTTCCTCCTCAGTCCTCTCTCCCTCCCCAGCACCACATTTCCACTCCTGTCGTTTGCCCTGAAGCCTCGTGAGTTCCATTATGAAAGTAGCCAAGTGTGTAATGTAGTTTGGAACCGATTTCATCAGAATATAAAAACATAATAATTTAAGTCCTTTGGAAGCAATCACAGCATGATGGATGGCCAACTAATGGCTGGAACACTGCCTTGCACAGCCGAGAGCATTGCAAAACTAAATCCTATATCGACTTCAGAAAATACTCAATTTAAGATACTTTTTGTGACCCAGCAATAGAGTTATTTTTTTAACAGCTATCTAAATTGGTTTAGACTACTCAAATTTTTGGCCAGTAAGGGTTTTCAGAATTAAAAAAAAAAAATCAACATTTGGAAGTTAATTATTAATACGTTTTTATTAAATCCTTGAGGGGTAGATTGTTTTTATATTATTTGAAACTTTGTGTTATTATTTTAAATAATAAAGTCTGTTTCTGACTTTTGCTGAATTTGTCTAATCTTAACTAAAGAAGAAATTTTATATGCAATGCTTATTTTCAAATGCTGTGATATGTGTTTACTTTTGGGTAGTATGTACTTAAAAATAAAATTTATATTGTTTTACTGAAGTCTCTGAACCTAACACTCTGATGCCTCTGGATGACTGATTAACTATGTTTTCTGATTTGCATTTTATTCGGAGTCTAGAGAAATAGTTTCACAAAAAAAACAAAACAGAACAAGACAAAAAAAAAAAACAGAATGGTGGTGGCACACACCTTAATCCCAGCACTCTGGAGAGAGAGGCTGGAAGATCTCTGAGTTTGATGCCATCCTGGTCTATAGAGAGTTCGGGGTAGCCAGGGCTACACAGAGTAACCCTGTCTTGAAAATCCACATAGATAGATAGATAGATAGATAGATAGATAGATAGATAGATAGATAGATAGATAGATAGATAGATAGATAGAGATAGAGAGATAGATAGATGGATAGGTGGGCAGACAGACAGACAGACAGACACATAGATAGACAGACAGATACATAGATACATAGAAAAAGTAATAATAACTTCAAAGAAGAGTGAAGAGGACAGGCATTTTTCTCTCTATCACACTGTCTCAACTCTGTTCTACTTCTCTAGTGACCAAATGGCATCTTAAAATCATGCTTGCACACAAAATAGACCAGCAAGATAGGGTAGTAAAGGATAATCCTCTTTATTCATCCATATGTGAATCAAGTATTTCACCATGCTATAAAAAGCAGAAAACACAATGTTAATACAAAAATATAGTGAATCAGAAAATATTACTTAAATTAGAACAAATTCACAAGCATTGATCAGACTGATATGTCCAATTAGAAGTATTTATAGCTATCTTATTTTGGAAACAACCTTAAAATCTGAAAGTGTATCAGCTACAGATATTAACAACCATAATTTACAGTATCTGCCTGAAAATTGAAAATTAAAGTTATAAAACGGCTGAAGAAAAACAAAACCTATGGATAATTACCTTACGTGCAATGGATTAAGATCTCCAATTAAAAGACAGAGTGCCAAAATAAATAACATGGTGACTCAATTATATGTTTCCTATGAAATGTGGTATTAGATATTTCATCCAAATGGGATGCAAAAGGAAGCAGAACTAGGCTTGCCCATATCAAATAAAGTGGATGTTAGATTACAAGTAATAAAAAGATAAGGAATTCCTTTATATAATGATAAAGGATTGAATCAAACAGGGGAAAATAATTTGTTTCAGTACATTTGGAAACAAATATTTTCCTGCTGACCTTATCAGAATAAAGCTTCTATGTTTTTATTATCCCAATGGCCCAATAAAAAAATCAGTCATTTTACACAAACCACTCATCGACAGTTCCCTTACTTACCAATGAGCCCCTCTCTGTAGATGTGCCTTTTCTTGATTTATAGCCAAAGTCTCTTGCTTTTCTGCTATCTCTCTTCCCTCCTTTTCATTTTCCCTCTCTCACTCACTCGCTCACTCATTCCTTCCCTCCCTCCCTCTCTCTTTCCTTCTTTCTTTGCCCCCCACCCCCAGTGTGTGTGTGTGTGTGTGTGTGTGTGTGTGTGTGTGTGTATTCATTCATGCCATGGACCCCTCTCTTGTCTCTGTATACTTCATATATCAAAAAGTTTAATATGAATCATGTCTTTATGTCATTATTATTTTTTAGCTGCCAGTTTTTCTAGTGTTCATATCCAGGTGACGGGCATTATCACAAGCGCTAGAGACCTTTGAGATAAGTGTTACAAACTTATCCATTTGAACAAGGGTGTGTTGTGTGAAAGAGACAAAAAATAAACTGAGAATCAAAAATTATGCTTTTTCAGGAAGGTGTTTTACCAAATTTAATAATCATTGACAATTACGTAATTAAGCCATTTTAATAATAACATGCTCCGTAACACTAAAATAAGTTTTACTAGAGCACCTAATCTCTTGTTTACAGGGATTTTGTTTTTACGGTCAAAAGATCATGACTAATCTACACCACATAATTTCTTCCTGTAATTATACAAATCTCTTCCAACATTGGACTCTTGGGAGTCTGGAGTTTCTGTACATAAATGTTAGTCTTACGGCTTTAGTAATTTTATCTTTGTATAGAAAAACTATTTGCCCTACCAGAGCCGGTAGCCATAGCTGAATGTTTGGAGCCATGCAATCTGTTTGGTTTGGCTCTACAGTAAGCACGAATCCTGGGGAAGACAATTCAGAAAGCAGGAAAGGCCTGAATGTCACTAAGTCCAAGCCCATGCCACCTATATGTAAGGGCACAGTGGTCTGAAGGAGAGGTGAGACAACTCGGTCAAGTCTGACATCTTTCCAAAGAGAATGCTGGCATCCCGCATAGGGAATTTTAAACAGTATGCTTTAAGTTCTCCAATCTAGTCTCAGTTTTCATATTATTCAGTCTATTAATCATTTGTCATATTTCGTTTAAGAGAAAGCAGTGTTTTATTCTCTCACTTCATAGCCTCTCTGGAAAATCTCTGATAGCTATGTTTTCCTGAACTACTACTACTACTACTACTACTACTACTACTACTACTACTACTCACACACACACACACACACACACCATTCTTTCTGAGTCAACCAGATAGCTAGGTGAATCAAGAATGTGTCCAGCACAGTAATGGAGAGAGAGAACCACATGCTCTGGAGTCTCCCCGAACACTTGCTCAGCCCAGCATGCACGGTGCTGCAGTGTAGAACTTGTGGAATTCGACAAGAGAAACCAATGAGAGATTCTTACATTGAGTTGCCAACTCAGGAATGTAATGAAGGGTCAGCCTCACTCAGGAAACTGGTAATTAGTGGCATTGAGTCTCGTTGCCACAGAATTATTAACCCCAAGAAACAAGATTTTTTTTTAAACCATAAAGGAAGCCCTTGCCCCATCCTGATTATCCCTGAAAGTGTCCTGTTGCTCGGAATGTTTCCCATTGTTTGAAACACAAAGAAAAAAGTTTCACTCCCACTTGATTGCCTATATTCTTTATAATTATAGGCTTCAGAACACCTAGAGTTCGTTTGTTAAGCGTGTGAATTTATTTTACAGCTCTATGAAAAAGTCGCACTCCTTCTGACAAATCTGGGTAAGTGAAGGCCTTCTTCTGCAGTCCAGGGATCCTGAAAGCTTTGGAGCCTTCCAAAGTGTGCTGGAGGAAGACCAGCCCCTGCGGCCCCTGCAGGCCAGCCACTGTCCAGTTGGTGGCGCCACACCCATGAGTTTAAGGGTAACACAAGTTAGACTCAGGTTATTTTTAAAAAAAGAGAACATAAAGTTGGGACAGGGAGGATGGGTGGATCTGGGAGGGCTTAGGGGGAGAAGTGATGATGGATATGATCAAAACATAATAAATGCATATATTAAATTCCCAGTTAATAAAAATAATATCTCATTTTAAAAGGAAGGAAATGCCCCTTTACAGAGAATTGCACACGGTTCTCTCTGTCCCTTCAGGAGGACAATTTAAATGTGTCTAGTAATAAGACCTTTTGTATCTATGCTTTTCAAGCTGTCATATCCCATAAGTGTCATAAGCCACTGAAATGTAAAGTGGATGTACACGTGGAAAATAGCAACACAAAAGGACACATGTACAAAGTATCCAAGATCGTTGAAAAAGTGTTCCTTAGGAGTTTTACAGCCGGCTCTGACTCTATGTGCGCCTATCAACTGACAGAAACTTGGTCAAAACAAAGAGACTGCAGAGATGGCTGAGAAGGAGGTTCTGTCAGCCTGGCTGTCTCTGATCCAGCCTCTCCAAATACCCTGGAACCACAGGACAGGCTGGATGCTCCCTTCAGAAGTACCTGTAGTCACTTGAGACCACGCTGTTGTTTAGACTGATCTGTAACCTGGAGGTTTATCTCCTGCATGCTCTGGCCAGTAGCATGTCAACTGTCAGCAAGCCAGAGCCTCCAGGGCCTCCTGATGACCCTCTGACTCCATGGGAGGGAGGGMAAAGCAGGAAGTGGGAGAGGATCATGGCCAGCCTCTCAAACCCTACTCCCTTTTGCCCACAGAACAGCCTCGCACAGAATCCGAGTGGGAGAACAGCTTTACCTTGAAAATGTTTCTTTTTCAGTTTGTCAATCTGAACAGCTCCACTTTTTACATTGCGTTCTTCCTCGGAAGGTAAGAAGTCATTCTCCCTGCCCCACGCCCGCCCCGGTCCTAGTGAGAATGGAATGCTCAGAGCCCACTGGCAGGGCTCTCAATACGAAATGTAGAAAGAGAAGAGCAGGCGCCTCCTTTCCCTTCCCAAACTGTGAAACCATCTCACTCCCTGGAAAATAGTCTCCCCTCGAAAGCGCCTGAACCGCTCCGATTGCACAGATAAACAGTGGAAAATAGTTTGTGTGTGCAAGCAATGAGCAGAAACCTTGGGACCGCCGACTCACTTGAGTCAAGCCTGTGGGTGCCACACCTGTGTTAGGTGACACAAAGAGCTGAAAACAGAACTCTGGCCAAGGTCCCTGACTTCACAGAAGGACATCCCAGCAGGGAAGAGGGTAGAAACCAGAAGAAGCCAGGGCTTTCTGGATTTCTGTTCCATGGTAATGATGTGTGGTACCCACCCATCCTATCTGAGGAGATGGGATACAGGGCTAGGCTGTGAGGCCAGTTTGGGTGAGTGGAGGCAGAGGCCTCTCTTTCATTGTTTAGCTATTTCAGCAGCAAAAAAAAAATGCTGTTGTAGCTAAGTACCAGGACAGTAACTAAGCCGACACTGCTAGTATTCAAAAAGATCAAATGTGGGTGAATGCAGGAACGGAAATGCTGCTCACACAGGCCGAGGCACTCGATGTTCAGTAGAAATGTTCGAAGACACAAGAAACCGCGAGGATGGGCTCTTGCCCTCCTCAGCAGCTGGGCGGGAAGGCCAGCAGAGAAATGTTCCTTGGAGAATTCCTGAAGCCCAAGTAATGACCGTTCTAGAGGATGTCCTCATGCCTTCAGACGTGACCCTGAACGGCTCCCATCACTTCCTTTAGAAGCATGTTAAGATGAATGTAGTACCCTCTGAAAGCCCGGGCCACACAATGCTAATGCTTGCTTCTGTGTTGAAGATTTACAGGACACCCAGGTGCCTACTTGAGATTGATAAACAGGTGGAGGCTAGAAGAGGTCAGTGGTCTCCCCGCTCCCCCCTCCCCGCCCCACTGCCCCATTCCCATTGAATAGCCCTAAGGCAACTTTGTGCAGAGTGGCAGCCGGCCACTCTTCTGTTCATTGACCGATGGATCTCTGTGCTCACTTGTCTTGCAGTGCCACCCTAGCGGATGCCTTATTGATCTCTGCATGCAAATGGGTATCATAATGGTGCTAAAGCAGACCTGGAATAATTTCATGGAGCTTGGTTACCCGTGAGTACCGTAGCTATCTCGTGGAGGGGCAGTGTGTCTCATGATGGACACGACTGAGTGTAAGCATTACGGGCTCAGCAGTTACACCAGTATGTTGAATGTAGATTCCAAGGCTGTCATAAAAGCAGTAAACACTGGGGCCCAGTGAGATGGCTCAGGAGGAAAAAGGCTTTTGCCCACCCGAGCCTGGCACCATGAGTTGGATCCTCTTGGAACTCACTCAAAGATTTTCAAGAAACAATCCACCCAAAGTCACCCTCTGATCTCTGTATGCGTACCATGGTACAGAACATTCAGCGCACACACAGACAACAATAAATTTTTAATTAAAAATAATAAACATCTCTTAGGTTTAGCACAACTCATACAAAATAAAGTGACCAAGCTTTTAATTTTGTCACTTTTTCAAGAATGTTTTGCAGTTACTTTAAATCATTTCTCCCCCTTCTACCAACTCCTCCTAGACCATCCTGATATCCTTACCCATCCAAACAAATTCACATGTCCTCTTTTTTTACTTTAAGCCTATTATTCTGCCCAAATACTCTTGGGTGTGGAAGCATGGTTGGCTTACCAGTGGTCACCTTTAAAGAAAAGTGACTTAATATTCTTTATGAGTCCTCTATGCATGTGCATACTCTGGATGTGTGTAGAGCACGCTTTAATGATGTCTTTGACATTTGGGGTTCCAGTACTGCAAGTCCTTGGCTATTTAATTATTCATAAGATCTTTATTCCCATTTCCGTGAAGAATCAGAATCTTAATTTTAAAAAAGAAAGTACTGCAAGTTCAGACTATAGAAAAAAAAGGAAGTTGGAAAAGCAGATGATGTCAGAGATTCAAAAGAGCATATCATCACTCGATGAAAAGGTTTTCTGGTTGAGAACAAGGGGCAGAATTGTTTTGTTAGCTCTGTAAAATGTCTGTGAGCCTTGCTAGGGCAGCTTCTTCTGCTCAGCTTGGCTGTAAGGACACATCGCGGCCTTTCTGTGTCTGATGGGATTCCACACCAGTTGGTTTCCATGTCAGCTCAGCGACTCTGGAGGAAAACAGTTCTCCAGGACTCAGGGAGGACCGCTCAGCTTGGACAGGTGCCTGGGACTTGCCGAATGAGGAACCCCTTCTCTTAGGGCCCTGTCAGAAGCAAGGACAACAGTTTTCTAGTCTTAGATCCAAGTTTTAAAATCTCACCCCGAGTGTCTAATGCTTTCTATAAGACTTTTTAAAAGAAAACATACAAATGGAAGTATGATGTCTTACTTTATGGAATATTTAATTGGATCTAATCAAAATGTTAACCAATGAGTCAAGATGCACAGCAGAGATGTGGGGTGAGCAAAGTGTCTGATAGCCACCCCTCTTTTTTTCTTAATCCATGTACTTTTGTTTTACCGTTTCCATTCCTGGAAATCTGATTGTGATCTTCAGGTATTCTAGGTCCCTGGAATCAGACTATACTGATCATGATCACTCAAGTAATAGGTCTGCAAATGAAGACAAAGTTAAGCCATGTAAGCTAGACCTTCTAACTGTTGAATGTCCAAGGTTTGCCTTGGTACAAAGTCAACTCATGATCCTCCCAGGTCTCTAAAAAACTGAACATAAGACCATATGGAAAATCAAATAAATTCATCAGACGTTCTGTCTACTTGCTAACAGAAATACTTCGGGTATTCAGAATTCTCTCTAATCCCAATCTTCCTGCCAGAGTGAAGCTGGTTTTGTAACTGTGCTTCCAAATGCTCACTCTCTTCTTTCTCATTACTTTCTCATTGTTCTTAGGAACAATCACGTCTAATTTCCTAAGATACTGATCTTGTCACCCAGGTTAATTCAGAATTGGTGGACTAGAAGAAAAGTCCGACAAGAACATGGGACTGAAAGGAAAATAAATTTCCCACAGTGGGAAAAGGACTACAATCTTCAGCCGATGAATGCCTATGGACTCTTCGATGAATACCTGGAAATGAGTATGGAAAGATACCCGCTTTGCATCTTAATTATATATGCAAGTCTTTGATCTGCAACTACACTCAATTAAATGCACATTTGTTATCATCTGGCCATTCATGTAAGGGGGTTCTGGTGTGAGGGTGTTCCAAAGCAACGAGTATAAAGGAAAGTGAAATTTTAAGACATTCAGAGCCAGGACTGGGGTTCTAGCTCAGTGGTACAGTGCTCATCTAGTATGTAGAAGCACATGAGTAAGATTCCCAAGCATCTCAAATGAACAAAGTTCAGGGGATGGTCATTCCAAATCTTTCAGGATACTGTATCTTGCTGCTTAATATTTCTTAGCATATTCTAGCACTCTCTCTCTCTCATTCACACACACACACACGCACACGCACACACATACATGCACACAAATTAATGCTATCCATGAAGTCTCTACCCACAGCCCAAAGACCTCCTCCTATGCCCCACACCCCTACTGTGCCTCATGATGGAACTGAATCCACAGGAAAATAAATACTGGAAATCTTCCTTGCATCAAAAAAGAGATAGAAAAATCATCACTCAAAGTGATTGAGTCCCATCCAGCAGACATCTGTTAAGCTTTATTCAATGCCAAGGAAACACCTCATTTGGCACCAGACACCAAAAGGGAATATGACACAGTGCCCAGCCTAATGGGGGAAGAGCCAGAGACAGGAAGGGTAAGCACGGGAAGTATCACAGTTGCCAGGACATGAGTCGTGGGAAGTATATCAGGGCAGCCATTTTTGTAATGGGAGGGAAGTGACAGGAAGTGAGAAACGCTTGACTTGGGCTGGGCTACCCTTAGTTAAGGAATCCAACTTCTTTAGAATCAAACCCAAGTTAGTCTCGGCATTTATCTGGTGAGGAAATAATAATAATGCTCTCGTGCGCGCACGTGTGTGTGTGTGTGTGTGTGTGTGTGTGTGTGTGTGTGTGTGTGTTTCTCTTCTTTTGAAAATCTCCTGTTTAAGCTCTGTAATGTAGAGGTGAAATGAGCATAGAGCTGGGCAAGATGAGTTACTTCTGAAGGAAGCAATCCTGGCTGAGAGAATTTGAAAATTAAAGGAGCAATAGAACTGATGCTTAATGTCTCTTAGATTGCTTCTGTCCTAAGTATCTATTGGTGGTTTTAGAGTTTCAATTACACAACGGCAGAATGATATAACTTGGAGACAAACTCAATGTGGGCATTAATAATAAAACTTAATAAAGGCAATTCATTAAGAGAAATCACCACTTTGAGACTCTTAATGGACTCTCCCCCATAAAGAAGGAAATGAATAATAATGCCCCCTCCAAAGAAACATTTATGTAGGTAGGTATGCTGTAGCTCCTGTGGGATTGCTGCAGCTTGGAACAATGTGAGGCAGGTCACAGACAGACAGGAAGTCTACCTGCTTCCTTTTGCTTTTTGTTTTGGTTTTTCCTCATGTCCTCCTGGATTTATTATATTATTAAATACTATAACTTACTGAATTGCAATATCAAGTGATTTTTTTAAGTGTGTAGCGTACAGATGGGTTTTCACAGACTTATACACGAAAGCATCCCCATCTATGTAGGCGAGAGGCCGGCAAACTGTTGTCCACGGGCCAAACTCAGCCCAGTAATTTTTATAAGCAATATGTTCTATTACCACCCCACACCCAGTCCCTTAGGCACAAATAATCTTGTTCGAAGGACAGGTGAAGAGGGTGTGCCACTTTAGATATCCACATACTCGTTGAATCTCACTAAAATGTTAGGCTTTTTAAAAAAAATTCTAGTTGGTATATAATATCATCTCATCATGGTTTTAATATGACAGTTTATGGAAACTAATGACACTAAACAAAGATGCTTATGACCATTTATATATTCTCTTTAAATTCCTATCTGACCCACGTCTTGTGAATAGGAGGCATGTCTTTTTCTTAGTGATTTGTAGTATCTACTTACATACTATAGCTGTGAGTCCTGTATTAGTTGGTTTTCTTATTATTGTGACAAATGTGACAAACTGTCTGTCAAAGAACAGCTCAGTGAAAGGAAAGTTTATTTTAGTTCCTGGTGTGAGGGGCACAGTCCATCATGCCAGATAAGACACGGTGGCAGACAGCTCCACGGAGGCAGAAGTTTATGACAGATTACAACTCATCCAAAGAGGAAACAGGGTGTGCTAGAAACAGAGTCACACTCTAGCAACCACAGCCCCCATTGACCCACTTCACCCTGTTAGACACTACTGCCTACAGCAGTGGTTCTCATCCTGTGGGTCGAAACCCCTTTGGGGGTCTTACATCAGATAGATGCCCAGCATAGCAGATATTTGCAATATGTTGCAGTAGCAAATTACAATTATGAAGTAGCAATAAAATAGTTTTTATGGTTTGGGGTCACCATGACATGAGGAACTGCATTAAAGGGTCATAGCATTAGGGATGTTAAGAACCACTGGCCTGAAGGCTCCGCAATCAACCCAAATACTATCCACTGTAGACCACATATTCAAACACAGACATGTAGATATGTCTCGTGTTGAGACCATCACGTGTCAGATAAAGTTGCTGCACATCAAACCCCTTTCCTCGCTTGATGGCTTGTCTTCTCATTCCTAACGCTATCTTCAACTTCATTCCTCTTCAAAATCAGTTCCAACAAATTTCACATTAACACTCCCAGTTTCTATTGTAAAGAAGACCAACAACAGCTTTTACTTAGGTATCACCTGGAATCTAGTTCAAGCCCTCCAACAATTTGAACAAGACTTGTGTATTGTCCAGTCCCTGAATGTGGTATATTCCTGCATTTATCTTTATATATTTTCTCAGTAGTCTTAGTGTAACCATTTTGTGTTTCACACTTTAGATTTATTACTAAGAACTTTATCAATTTTATGCAATTGCAAATAATGTTGCTTTCACAATTTTCTGTTTGTATATTGTTTGTTTGTTTGTTTGTTTGTTTGTAGTATGGGGATTTGTTGTTTTTTATCCTGATGATTGAACCCAGAGCCTCAAGAATTTTAAGCATAAACTCCTGCCCTGAACTGCACACAGGGCCCTGCCTTTATTGTCTGTTTTGTTGTTACTATGTAAAGTTATCACTGATTTGTATGTTGACCTTGTAGGAAAAAAGGCTTCTGGAAACTAATATCAATTATAATTCATATATTTTTCTTTTTTTTATTTGACTTTTTTTTGTTTGTTTTTGTTTTTTTTTTTCGAGACAGGGTTTCTCTGTGTAGTCCTGGCTGTCCTGGAACTCACTCTGTAGACCAGGCTGGCCTCGAACTCAGAAATCCGCCTGCCTCTGCCTCCCAAGTGCTGGGATTAAAGGCGTGCGCCACCACTGCCCGGCCATATATTTTTCTATTTGCTCTCCCACATCATCTACAAATAATGATAATTTTATATTTCCCTTTCTAACCATTAAACATTTGGGTTATTCTTGTACGAAAACCATTCATATAGTGCTAGCATGGGAATCTTGCTCCTGACAGGAAGGCAAAAGAGTTCTATACATTACTGTTACTAGTGGTATCAGCTACATTTTTATACATTTTATACAGATTAAAGAAGTGTTCATGTGTGTGTGTGTGTGTATTGATACGGATAGATTAGATATAGATATGTTTCTGAGCGTCATTATCTTGACTTTTACCTTCACATGCTGGGCCGGCTTTCCTTGCTGTTCTGGACTTCTCATCATTGTCATTATGTGCCAGTCAGTGAGCCAGCATCACTTAGTAGCTAACTAATCCCTTCCATACACAAACCACTGCAGTGTCTCTGTGGGGAGGAGAAGCATAATGAGGCCCACATTCCTACTTTCTCAAAACCCAGTATAAATAAGGAAAAAGAGAGGCCAGAGTGCAAATGTAAATAAATTCATTCTGTGTTGCTCAGCAACAGTGGAAGCTGCCAGACGAGGCTGTGCACCTGTAAATCCCCAAGAGAGGGTGCTGTTGAGCTTAACCTTAAAAGAAGAGTCGAGTTTCATTAGTTATCAATAAAGATACGTATGACATACATTATGTGTATGTTTGACTCACAAGTTCAATGTGTTCAGAGCAAAGGATTTTTGCCAAGTCTGGAGCATCAAGGACATTTGATCTTGAAGCTTAGAAATCTGCATGGAAGAATCACTAAGATTTTTGAATGGTATGGAGAAAAGGAGGACTTGGTCTGTAGGCTGTGAGAACCTTCTGAAACATTTCTTGTAGAGAGAGGATGAACAACAGCCTGGGACCAAGACTCTTTGCAGACTGAGAGCAATTCACTGAGGAAGAGAAGTGACTGTCAGGAGAGACAGAGCCACTTGGAAAGCCGGGAGTCTGAACTCAAGTAGGCCCAGTGGAAAAGAGAGAGACGTGAGAGACAGTATTGAAGTGTCATTGATGGAACTTGGAGTTGAATGATTCTGGTGGCTCAGCTAGCAGAGACCCAGTATCTATCCAAGTATCTATCCCAGTTTCTTCCTGCATGAGCAGGAAGAATGTCAAACAAAGGACCGTCATATCAGGGTGTGGCGCGTCAGCGTGCCTTAAGTGCTAAATGGGGAGAGGCTTTGGAAATATACAAATATCCTTCTTTCAACATTCTACCTGCTAACTGATTCTTCCATGTACAGTTTAATTAATGGTGGCTTCCTATTCTCTCCACCCCTTCTATGTTTATTAGTTAAATTCTACCATGAAGAAGAGTCACCCTTTATTCCGTGTGTTTACTTAGTATTTATGTTGATGAATTTGGCCGTCTCTGAGTTATGACCCAGTACTGCTGTGGTTTTGTTGTGCCCCATGACTCCGTCTTCGGGTGTTGGCAGTGCCTACACATTTGTCTTGGTGATGCGCCCCCATCACTTGTTGAGCATCTCTTTACTTTTTCATAAGACAGTCCAATCTCCTCGTGTGTTTTTCCACCGCAACCTACCACCAAACTTTCTGCCAAGAAGCCATGGTTCCATTTGTTAGTGAACAACATTTGGAAAGTACTGGGGTCTGAGGTAAACCTACTGCCTCTCAGATTCCGTGGTTCTCAGGCCCAAGCGTTACCATTTTGTCCAGTCTTATGGCCTTTTTTGTAAGGGAGGTTTCTTCGGTGTGTTGTTCCTTTTTTTAATTAAATTATTTCATTTGTTTACATTGCAACTGTTGCCCCCTTTCCCAATCCCCCTTTCCTGAGTTCTTCACCCCATTGCCCCTCCCCTTTGCTTTTGAGAGGTTGCTCACCCCCTCCAATCCACTCCCACCTCACCCCTGCCAACATCCTCCTTCTCTGGGGCATCATATTACTACAGAGTTAGAAGCTTGGAATACCCAAGACACAATCCACATATCAAATGATGCCCAAGAAGAAGGAAGGAGTGGCCGCTGGTTCTGGAAAGGCTCAGTGCAGCAGTGTAGGGGAATACCAGGACAGGGAAGTGGGAAAGAGTGGATTGGGGAACAGGGGGAGGGAAGAGGGCTTATGGGACTTTCGGGGAGGGAGGAATCCAGGAAAGGGGAAATCATTTGAAATGTAAATAAAGAATATATTGAATAAAAACAAGGAGCATCCTCTCCCACTGAGACCAGACAAGGCAGTCCTCTGCTACATATGGGGAGGCCACAGATCAGCCCATGTGTGCTCTTTGGTTGGTGGTTTTTGTCTCTGGGAGCTCTGAGGGGTCCAGGTTAGTTGACACTGTTGTTCTTCCTGAGAACTCTAACTCTTCTACAGGGGTTCCCTGCCTCAGTCCAATGGTTGGCTGGAAGTATCTGCATCTGTCTCAGTCAGGTGCTGGTAGAGCCTCTCAGAGGACAGCCATGCTAACCTGCAAGCACAACATAGCATCAGTAATAGTGTCAGGGCTTGGTGTCTGCGCATGGGACAGATCCCAAAATATGACTTGATGCAATGATACAGCTGGCTTACTGTCTCTTTGGAACAACCATGGGAAACTAACATCATTTATTCCTTCCCTTTTCCTCCCTAGTCCTTCAGTTCGGATTCACGACTATCTTTGTGGCAGCTTTTCCTCTAGCACCGCTTCTGGCCTTACTGAATAACATCATTGAAATCCGACTTGATGCTTATAAGTTTGTTACTCAGTGGAGAAGGCCTTTGGCTTCAAGGGCCAAAGACATAGGTAAGTTGGGTCCAGGTATGCTTTCTAGAAGATATGAAACAACTTGTAGGCAAAATTTTAAAGCCTGCCTAATCCAGTGGCCCACACCTTTGATCTCAGCACTGGAGGGACAATGACAGGTGTGTCTCTGTGAATTCAAAGCCTGCTTGGTATACATAATGAGTTCTGGCCCTACCAGGGCTATATAGTAAGACCCTGTCTCAATAAATAGATAGATAGATAGATAGAGATAGATAGATAGATAGATAGATAGATAGATAGATAGATAGATAGATAGATAAGTAAATGAGCAAATAAGCAAATAGCTAAATAAGTAAATAATGCTAAAAAGATTAAAAGCCATACACTTTGGGAATTCTCGAGGTTTTGTGTGAGCTGATTCAGCTAATTTTTGAAGAATAAAACTATGTTGCTTTTAAATCATATTATGCAAGAAATAAAGCCACCTATTCAGAGAGATTGCTTTAGATTTCCAGTGTTTTATGAATTTGTGCCTAAGTAGATTCTTAGTTTGGTCATTTCTGCTGTAAGACTTTAGAATCTAAACTATCGATTCATCACCTTTAAAAATAGATCTATTTGCTTCCACCCCGCCATACCCCCATCTTCCTCAATATTTTCTTTACTCACACGAAGCAAAGCCTGATTTTTCTGGTGGCAAAAATGACCTTCGGGCTTTGGCAAAAAATACTGAGTCAACTAACAGTGGCTTCCCATCCTCTCCATCCCTTCTCTGTGCATTAATTAGTTCTACCATGAAGAAGATACATCCTTTATCCCGGGGTGTTTTCAATTTGTATTTCTTAGCATTTATGTTGATATGATTTGGCAATCTTTGGGTTATGATCCAGTGCCACTCTGCACTAGATGTAGCAATCATGAGAGCCGCTGGAATAGGGACTGTCTGACACACACCTACATCCAGGACTGAGAACGAGGCAGCGAGGCACCAGCCCGCAAGCGTAGCTGGGAACTGGATACAGACATTTTCCTCAGAGCAGTCTCTTACTCTCTAAACGAAGCCAGTGTCTGCTCACTGGGCATCGCCTTGAGCCAGGACCTCAGGGACAGTCTGCATACCTGAGCAGAAGAGACCTGGTCGTTACCACTGAGGAGTGTCCAGTCTGTTAGGGGCTTGACACTGTGTGCCAATCTTATCAGGGGACACATGAATGATTTGGTGGCTAGAATTCTTTGACTTATGTCTGATGGTGACTGTGATCCATGAGTGCATCGGTACATGCATGCACCTACAGAAACTCCTTCCATTCCAAACTGTTCGGAAACACAGATAATAACTCCTGGTTACCAGAGGCATTTGGAAAGATGAAAAGGGCTTTCTCACAGGTGGATCTGCCTTGCTGTTTTTATCCTCACTACCACTGGAGGAACTAACGTCACCCTTCTCTTTGACTAGGAATTTGGTATGGAATTCTCGAAGGCATCGGGATTCTCTCTGTTATTACGAATGCGTTTGTCATCGCCATAACGTCTGACTTCATCCCTCGCCTAGTATACGCTTATAAATATGGACCTTGCGCAGGCCAAGGAGAAGCCGGTCAAAAGTAAGTGCTGGAAAACGATTATGAAACTTCCATTTCTTAGCCGTTGCATAGTGCCGGACACAGAGAGAGGCTTTTATACCGGGGCATATGACACACAAGCCCAGACAAGGCCTGTGGTAGAGGAAGTGAAAATTACATCATTACGTTTTTCAGCCAAAGAAAATACATCCCATTTCCCAACGAGTTGGAGCCCCAAACAAGTCAGACAGGTTTCACATGAGTCTAATGTGAGAGCAGCAGTTCTACTACCATCTGACTCCTGCCAACTCCGAATTCACAAATGTGTGAGCTCCTAATGTGTGTAACAACAAAAACAGCACACGGCCTAGGATAACATATAGTTATGGAAATGTTATGAATTTATAAAAAGGGAATTACTATCTGAGATTCACACTGTCATGGTCTGGAGGCTGCAAATTTTACATGAGGAATGTGGACCCCCGTACCTAAGATCCAGAAGGGACTCAATACATATCTGTGTACTGTGAAGATTATGTTTTCCCTAGCTATGATCAGTCAAATTAAGACGTAGTCCTGTATTCTGAGGTTTAGTCTAGAATGTGCATGGTCAGATAAAACCTAATTGTTATTAACATATGCAACCTAGCTTTTATTTCTGTGCTTTGCCAAAAGTCTTAGGATCCATTACAAGTCCCTAAAGTCACAATAATAATCTAACTGTAATTGTGATGTTTAGTTAATCTGCCTATGGTCTTTGATGCCTAGAAAATTATCTTAGAGGGCTAGCACCTAGTAAAAGCAGTCCTGCGCCCTGGTTTACAGTCTTAGCCAAATTAATTTGTTCCCTAAGCCACTGTAGGCAAACGGAGTAACTAACCTGAGTTAAGCAAACCTGGTCAGAATCCAGTTTCACCATTATCCCACACGAACACACTAAGGCATGGGTGATGGAGAGCTGTGGCAGAGCTCACAATCTCACTGTCTGAAGAGGCTCCTATGAAGTCTTCAACTACAGTAATTGCAGGGCCATTAAACACTAATTGTCTAGCAACTTTGAGTGAACCTATCAGCTCTTTAGAACCAAGACCTAAAGACTTGGATTTTACTGCCCAGGCATTACTTCCTAATTACAACCACCGTCACCAGTCTCTACTTGATTTAGCCTGAAGAAGCTTTCCTTCACCCGGCCACTTCCAGATATATTCTGCTTTTGAAGGATATACATTATTATCCTCATTAAAGGTATGAACTCCCCATAACTGCTGGAACCCACACAGAGGTAGAGCTAACCCCCCCCCCCAGATCTCTCTATTCTTAGTTCCAGGGCCCCATATGACTCTTTGGCTCGTCTCACTGTAAACCTCCTGAGTTTAATCCATAATAAAGTGTTTTGATCCTTCCCCACTTCTGCTTGTGGTGAAACTCGTGATTGGTTTTGGGAGAATCAAAATGAACAGAGAACAGATCTGTAGAGTTGATAGTGAATCAAAGCTTTAGAATTCTAGCGGCCTACCAGTCTTAAGGCAGTGCTCATGGTCATTAGAATTTACCTACTGTACCTTGGTTTCCTTTTATTGAACTCACTGTCCATCTCTGGGCATTTTCTCTGCCAATTTTCTCTTTATGAGCTCTCTGCAACGTTCCAGATTCTACCTCTTGTCTCTAATCCATTGGCCATTCTTCTTGTTTTCATGTGTGTCTGTGTGTCTGTCTGTGGGGGGGTCTGTGTGTGAAAGTGTGTGGTGTTGTATGGTGTGTGTGTGTGTGTGTGTGAAGGTGTGTGGTATGTGTGTAGTTGTGTGGGTTGCTGTGTGTATAGTTGTGTGCGTATGGTTGTGTGTGCGGTATATGTGGTGTGTACCTGTCTGGATGTGGGGTATGTGTATAGGTGTGTGATGTGGGCATGTGTATGTGTGTGAGGGTGCATTATGTAATGGTGTGTGTGGTGTGTGTATGAGTGTGATGTGTGGGGATATGAATGTGGGTATCTGTGGGCACGTGCGTGTGTGTATGTGTGTGTATATGTGTATGTTTATGTGTGTATGTGTGTATATATGTGTATGTGTGTGTATGTGCATGTGTGTGTATGTGCTATCCTTTGTGAGCCTTAGCTCTGTCATAGCAGCCACCCTATTGCTTTACAGTGATTTTTTCATCTTTGTTATCATCATCTTCTTTTCCCCTTTCTCTTCTTCCTCTGCTGTTCTTCCAACTTAGAAATGCTCTAGAAATTTTTTAAAATTTTAAAAAAAAGCTTGCAGAGTAGAAGCACCATAAAACCTTAGACAGTTGTAAGTTTTTGCAATGCAGTGGGTAGCTAGAGTCAAATCCCACTTGTGGTATAAGCCAGCTGTAGAAATGGCACGTTTCCATTTAAATTGAACCTAAATCAAATGTGCTCTATCCAAGCCTGCCACTGTGCCTTCCCATAGCACTGTGTTACAACAGTCAGTGCCTGTTCCTCTCTGCTGGGTGAACTCACCCCTGCTCTTCCATGGAGGACGCCTTCACTTGTGCACATAGTGTCCTTTGGCTCCCCACTCCCTTGTTCCTGAGATGACACAGTTAGGTCTGCCTGATGCTGTTCCTGGGCCACCTCTTGGTGCTCTCCTCAAGCAGATTGCAGACTGCTTACAAAGAGGGATCACATCTTTCATGTCCCTTTCATGACTATTAAAAGTAGAGCCACTCTCTCCTGTCCTGGATGCCCAGTGACCGGTCAGGTGTTCAAGGCTGCTGGAAGAAAGGCAGCCTGTTTTAGCAAGGTCTGCAAAGAAAAGAAATGGCTTAAGGCAACACTTTCTATACATTGCATGCATAAAAAAATCTTCCGAGGGCTTCATCTTTCCCCTCTGTGGGTTCTTCCTCATCTTCTGTAGCTGCAGCTCTCACTGCTCATTGTTTGGTGAATAGTCCACCTCCTCTTCTGGGGTGAGACTACCTCTTTGGAGGTGGTTATCTTTTCATGGGGTCCTTAGAAAGGAACTTGGAGAACTTTGAGCAGGCATTAGATGCAGGATCATGCTAGGGACACAGAACACTCTTGGTCTTGGTCTTGGTCTTGGTCTTGGTCATGGTCATATGAACTACCATGTGACATACATAAAATCAGATGCCGTTGGTAATTACTAAATCAAAGCTGCTTTTCCACAGAAATGGTGATGTCATAAAGGGTTAGAGCCCTGATCAAGGACTCCGTGCACTCATAGAGTTAATCACAAGCATATCTTACTTAATGAATAATAGAGAATATATCTGTATAAATCCTATAATCACTTCTGTACTCAACTATTAGCCTGAGACACTTTATCCATAAAACACATTTGTCTTTAAGTACATAAACCCAATCTTATTTCCCCTGGCATTTTTCAGCCTTTGATTTCAATTCCCAGGCTGTTAGTGTCACAATACCTAAAACCTCAAAGGCAAACTTTATAGCTGATTCAAAGGCATTCAGCAGCAAGTTTGATCTGCAATCAACAAACCTGAAAGCCAACTTGTGGTTCTGTTCTTCCTTCTAAGCCTAGTGACAATGATCACATGGTGTCCCCATCTTGTACATTAAGGAATTAAAAACAATAAGTAGCCAATGTTTTCAAAGGAGAATTCTCACTTTTAAAAGCACGAGATGTTTTCAAAAATTACTTGAGAGAAGTCTGTGTCCTGATTAAGTCTCCTTACTTGGAAATGCTTTCAGAAGCATCTACTAGTCCTTTAGGGAAACTTCCTTCATAATTATAAGAGACCTTCCTTTGTCTGGTACTCTTTTGGGGATGGTTCCTCTCATTTTTCTCTTATCATCAGGATAGTTTCATCCTCTCTCTCTCTCTCTCTCTCTCTCTCTCTCTCTCTCTCTCTCTCTCTCTCTCTCTCTCTCAAAATAGTAGTGGGTATGCAGAACATATGCCAGCAAACCGAGTGGTAGACATCACTGGCTGCACTGTGGCTGAACCATAAAGTATGAAATCCCTATTCTCTAAATTTATAGCAGACTCAACTTTCTAATATGGCAGTGACGAGATTTTGCCACTGTAAAAAGAATCAAGGAAACAGTTCAGTATTAGTGGCCCTTCTCCCGTGATGGTTGAGATGTTATAGAAAGAAGATAACAATATGCTTGTATACTAGGCCCACATTTAATTCTATGTACATATGAGTAACCAGTCACTGAAGACGAATTTCCAGCATGAGTTTGTGCCTGGCATTACATGAATATGCTTAGTAAATTGGTTCACAGATCTATTCTCTTTTTTACTTCTTTGGGTAAAAGATGAGCCATGTCATTCACAAGACAGGTGTCATATTTGAACTTAGATTTTGTCAATGGACATTTTAAACAAAACTGGAAGACCAACGGCTTTAATCTCCATAAAGCTTTGGAGCTGGTTTGTGAGAGAAGAGTACAGGCAGAGCTATGAGTATTCCATGTCAGTACTGGGCCTGTCTTCTGCCCGTTCCTAGACCACTGCTCAGCTCCTAAGATGACTACTAAATTCTGAGTGTCAAACCACCAGCTCTCTCTCTGCAGCAGCTATCACCAAGCTGCTGATGTATCTGCCTGTCCTGATCTAGGCCATTCATCCATTCATCCTCGAGAGGTGAACTAGGAAGGACAGGGGAATGTTGCATCCCTGCTAACTACATGTTTAACCTTCAAGTGTCTGGACAAATGGTTCTTCAAGCTCAGCTCATCTTCGTAAAGGCCATGATGAGAACAGTGGTTTATCCCAGGCATGAGACGAAGAAGCCATATGCTTTGGGAATTGCTTGTGTCATCATTTTGGCTTAAGAGTTAGTAGCTCAGGATCACATCGATGTGATAATGAAGACGCTCTGAGAACCATGTTTTATTCATTCCACAATATGTACTGACCTGCAGAAAGGCACTGCGTACACAAAATGAGTAACCACCACTCACATTTGTCTTGCATTTGGCTAAATATAGTACTATGTGCTTTACCTCCATGGGGTCATTTAATCCCTAAATAAGTCAATATGGTGAACTTTTTTTTTTTCACTTAAAGAATGATATGCGGTGGGGCCAGTAAGATGACTCAGAAGGCAAAGGAATTTGCTACACAGGTCTTGAAACCTGAGTTCAACCCCCCAAATTCATGTAAACATGGACAGAGGGAACTGACTCCACAAAGATGTCCTCTGACCTCCTCAGATACAACATGGCATGTGTCCCCCCACCACACACACACATACACACACACACACACACACACACACACATACACACACACGTGTGTCATTCTCTCTCTTTCCCTCTCCCTTTCCTTCCCCCCTCTCTCTCCCTCTCCCTGTACCTCTCCTTCTCCCTCTCTCCCTCCCCCTTTCCCTCTCTCTCCCCAAATTCTCTCTCACACACACTATTATTACATTAGTAATAATAATGAGTAAATTATTTTAATTAAAGAATTATATAAAGTAAATACAAAGAACAATCATCTGAAAAATATTGTCATGAAACCCCGTATTTTGTACTCTAAAAAGTATAAGAAGGAAGGAAGCTGACAGTGGTTATTAGGATCTCTCTCTCTCTCTCTCTCTCTCTCTCTCTCTCTCTCTCTCTCTCTCTCTCTCTNTCTCTCCCTCTCTTTCTCTCTCTCTCTCCCTCCCCTCATCCCATCAGGAAGATCAATAGAATCTCTGACATGTCATTTTTCTTCCGTCAAGTCAACTAAATTCCATGTTTCTAGATTTCATAAGTGCATAAAACCCGCTAGATCCTGAAATAAAAATCTAAGACATCCGCTCCATTCCCACAGTCCTGCAGTTCAAGGGAAAAGACATATGTATGCAGCCAACACTAGAACAAGCTCAAGGATAATCCTGATGGAAATGTAGTGGCACTTCAGACAAAAATGGGTGAGTCATGCTGACTCTGGGTGAGGAAATCTTCCCAGAATTGGTGGAGTTTTGGTTGATCACTAAGGATAAGTAATATTTACACTTCCAAAGAAAGGAGAAGGGGTTCCAAAGAAAAAGGAACCGCAAGCAGAAGCATGGAAACCTGCCACACATCCATCACTGTAGAGGGAGATGCTGATTGAAAAGGCATTAGTGATGTAGAGGTAAAGGGGATGATGAATACTATTGTGATCATACAATCTGCATCTCTTTCAGGTGCATGGTTGGCTATGTGAATGCCAGCTTGTCTGTGTTCCGAATTTCTGACTTTGAAAACAGGTCTGAGCCAGAGTCAGATGGCAGTGAGTTCTCGGGAACTCCTCTGAAGTACTGCAGGTGAGTGCGGACCTCCCCTGCTTCCTGCTAAGCTCTAGTGACTCTAGCGTGGAAAGGTTTTGCTGAGCAAACCTTTGCTGAGTTTGTTTAAAGCAGTTGGTTCTCATAATCCAAAAATATGGTATGAAAAAAGTATGTTTCCAGTAAGAGAAAAAAATACCCAGTGTTTGGGCAGAAAACACATTAAAAATTTTGCTTGGGTATATGCATGATTGGTGTACAAACAAGGTTCTGGCAAACCACGGGTGAATATAACTTATATTCCCTGCCCCCAAAAAACCATGCTTCGGAGAGAATAAAGATAATTAAAAACTTCATGGAACACGATAGAAGAGCAAAATAGATTATATCTCATTTGCTTAATTTGTAAATAAAAATTAAATAACACGAAATTAAAGCAGTGTTTCTCAGTCCTGAGGATATTAAACATCACCGGCTGGCGTTTTCATTTTTAAAATCAGTTTTTGGGGGGTTGTTTTTGAGAATGTCATCCAATATAATTTGATCACATTCACCCCTCCCCTATCCACCCCCATTTCTCTCCTCACCCAACTTTCTCAAAGTTTTGTATCCTTTCTCAAAATTTTTATCTCATTAAGTCCAGTGTGTCCTGCCCACATCTCTTGGATATGTGGCATTCCACTGGAGCATGGTGGACCATGTTCCAATAGAGCTACACCCTTAAAGAAAATGACTGTCCTTCCAGCAGATAGCCATTGCCAATAGCTTCTCACTCAGGGTTGGACTTCGTGCTCACATTCCCTATCCACGCTAGTATTTTGTCCGGCTTGAGCTTCCATAGGTCTGTCACAATCGCTGTGAATTCACATGTGCAACTGCCTTGCTCTATCCAGAAAACAGGTCTCCTTAGAGTTATTCAGTATCTCTGACCTTCAGAGTCCTTTCACCCTGGTCCACAGTGATCCTTGAGTTTTGAGGGGAGGAGAATAATACAAATGTCCCATTTAAGATGGATTGAGCATTCTCAGTATCTTATTCTCTGAATCATCACTAATTGTCAGTCTCTGTGTTAATCACCATCAACTGCAAGATGATAAAAAAATGAAAAATTTCTTTTATGGGGGCTCAGAAATGCACTAATCTATAGGTATCAGCTTAATACTATCCCCATTTTGTCCCCATGGTAATAGGTTCTCCCCAAGGGACCATAACCTATCTAGCCACATGTTCTTGGCCATATAACAGAGCCAGTATGAATTTCAGCTTTGTAGCAGGCGTTAATTCCAGTCAGAAAGTGGCTAGTTATTCCTGTGACCTTATACCATTATTGTACCAGTGGGCATGTCTTACCAGGTCAGATATTATTGTAGCTCAGAGAGTTCACAGCTGGATAAGAGGGATAATCTTCTCGCTCTTCCAGCAGTGTGCAAAACACCTCTCAGCTGTTGGGATAAAGTCAGTACCAGCTTGATGAATCCATGTTCTATGACTCAAGTATTTGTTGCCTTCAGCCAATAGGGTCTTACCGTAAGGTTCCCAGAGGGTGAGCAAGAACATTGATAGTAGCCTGTCATTTTTGAGGATCTATGGGACCTCACTGGGTAACAGCTCCATAAAAGGGTAGCTCATACCTGAAACTGGGATTTTTATTTGTGAAATGATAAGTGTTATTTTAATTTAGAAGCCTTTTAATAGACTAGGGACATGGGACAGGTGTTGGAGTATTTGTCGTGCGTGCATAAATGAAACCCTGGGTTCAGTCTCCAGCAACACAAAAACTAGGTAGCGTGACACCAACCTGAATGCCAGCACTGCAAAGGTCGAGGCAGGAGAGTCAGATGTTCAAGTCATCTTTTGTTACAGCGTGAGTTCAAGGCTTACCTATCTGAAAAAAAAAAAAAGTTGAAAAAAAAGGCTTACTTTTAAAACCTTTTTGTTATTTAAAAATGTAAAAGTATATTTTTTGGTTGTGAGCCAAGGGAGAGGGATTGTGGGGGGGGGGCAGTGATTGGGATGTAAAATGAATAAATAAATAAATGGAAAATAAAAAATAAAGTATAGGACACTTTTCAGCTTTTGCTTCCTGTTTTCCTGTTTCATAAGTCTAGCTGTCCTACATACTGAAATAAAAGTACCTTCACAATGACTAACACAAATGGGGTTGATATCTTCGGTTCATTTAAATTGTGATCATTTTGCTTAATGTTTTTAATTTCTCCTAAAATAATATTTTCATCTTTCTTTAAGGCCTTCAATTGCAAGAGAAATACGTACACGTATGTGTAAAATACATATATACACTCATCAAAGAAAAGGCAGTGTTAGAATTCTTTTTCAGTTATGTGTCAGGAGATGCACCTGAGTTGGCTCTCAGCCTGAAAACATCTGAACATGCTATTACATTTTTAAAACACCTTCTCAAGTGGATCGGTGACCTGGAAAAAAAATAGTTTCCTAAAGGCAGAACTAATTGGATCAGGTGCCAAGAGTACACAAGAGTAGAACAATCAACTTCTACCCACAGAGGATCTGCTCAGCTGGGCAGATTTAAGCTTTGTTCCATGGCCTGAAGCTGAAAAATTAGAGAACTGGCAAGGCTATTCTAAACATGCATGTGCTACATAAAATAACTATAATAAACCACACTATATAACTATAGAATACTGACAATAAAGAAGTGGCAGGCAACATAAGAGAAAATAAGAAAACAGTCTCTTTAGGAGACTTCAGGAGACTGTATATATTATTCCATAGACTTTGTGGTTGGAGAGACAGGTCGGTGGTAAAGAATATATACTACCCTCAAAGAAGACCTGGAACTCCATCTCTAGTGTATCTTTTGTGGACTTTGTGGACTTATGAATTCACTCATATACATTCACACACTAAATAAAATAAAATAAAATAATGAAATCTTAAGGGTATAATATCCCTACATCAAGCTCAAATGCAAATAAAAGTAAACAGTAGAACATCCTCACAAATGTATAAGCAAACATAAGTATTCCTTACTTTTCTGTTGCCGTGATGAAAGAGCTCATTTTGGCTTAAGGTTCCAAAGGGAACGTCAGTAACGCCAGGGAGACACGGCAGCAAGCAATGGGAACAAGAGCCTGGCTGGTCACATCTTATCCATGCACAGAAAATGGAGAGAGAAGTTAGGAGGAGGGACACGGCTGTAAACCCTCAAAGCCCACCCCTGTGACACATCTCCTAAAGGTTCTATAACGTCCCCAAACAGCCCCACCCACTGGGACCAGTTGTTCAAATACACAAGCCTGTGAGGGGCATTTCCCATTCAAACTGCCACTGTACGCATCAATGATAAAACCAGAACACAACAAAAGGAAAGCAAGGGAGGAGGAAGTGTCAAATAAATACGTTAACTGAAGAGACTTCTAACAGACCTATACGTTCAGTTATACATTGGGAATTACTGCTAGGGCAATTCTATGTGCCTAAGGACCACAGCAATGTTACATGTAGATGGGAAGGATGAAAACCAGTCCAGATTCTTTTGAAGAAATAATAACAAGAGCTTTATCTTATGCTAAGGCACAATATATATGAGTAATTAGTGTGGCAGTGTCATGGTAGTGGAAGTAGAAAATTGCATAAAATTGAGACTTCAAAGGCATATTACGTAATAACTAGGGTACAGGCCACAGGAAATGGAAATGTTTAAGTGCTGTTTCTATTAAATGCAAAGGAGAAAAGGTAGCCATGGTTTTATTTATGAAAGCCCCATGCAGAGAATAAAACTGAAAACAAACAAGATCATTGTCCCGAAGATTAGAATTGCTGTAACATTTTGGGGCATCTGGGAATGCCAGCAAGACCTCTGACACCTCTGCCCCTGAGTTGGCTAGGAGTCCACTTGCTGCTCTTTAACCATTAAAAAAAAGGGGGGAAATAAATTAACTATATCTGATGCTAGAAAATCATATTTCCAATGAACTCATCTATGTCTTGAGAAATAAAGGCAGCTTTAGGGGTACATTTCTTTTAGCCAAAAGGGTATGTTTCACTGAAGCTAGCACAGAGACCAGGAAGTCCATCACTTGGCAGCTAAATAATCCCACATCAGAATCCAAGCAACAGGGCTGAGGTAGATTTCTGGGCCAGAGCACAGAACCCAGTGCTTGTCACAAGGAAGTCCTGGGTTCAGTTCCTTGCACCAAAACAAAAATAAGGCAGAAACAGCATCTGAGCATGGCCATTCTTCCAATTTATGGCTATAAGAGAGGTTTTGTAGGGTCAAGGCTAGGTAAAGGCATAACTCAGGGCATTTGCAGTGATAAAATGAAAATCCAGAGTAGAAAAGAGAATCCAAAAGACAAGGGCAAAACAGACAAAACCTAATTTCCTTGATATAGACAACGTATGCTCAAACAAGAATTCTGTAAATTTTGTTGTGGACACTGGTATGAAAAAGTTTACACAATCAAAGAAGATAAAACATTTTTGAATCTTCAAAAAATTTGAAGCCTAGACTTTTTAAAATATAGTTTTGTCTAATAACCATAAGTATAATAAGGAATATTTGCAATTTTCTTCTAGAATATCTACTTGGAGTATTTCTGAAATACTAGTGCCTGAAAATGAGCGAAGGAATAGCATGATCCCTGGTTACTGGGTAGCTTGGGAAAAGTAAATGGAAGTTAGGGGAATCTGTGTAAACTTTCAGTCCTGAAGAAAGTTCTTCCTGGAATTCCATTCATAATTTTTGAACCTATTCTAGGGTCAGACGAATAACTATATGTTAGACAATAGAAATTTCAGTGCTCTGCCTGATCCCTATTACCAATTTGCAAGTGTCCAACAATTCATTCCATTTCAGCACAAAATATTCCTTATCAGTACTCCTCTAGTGATAAAAGCTTCATGGTATATTATCATGCACACCCAAAGAGACTAACAATAATAATTAATGAGGATTTCAATGGTGATAATGGTAACCACTAATATTATTTCAAGTACTTGATATATTTTAAGCATAGTCTTTTTGTGYGTTTGTTTGTTTGGAGACAGGGTTTCTCTGTGTAGCCCTGGCTGTCCTGGAACACACTCTGTAGACCAGGCTGGCCTTGAACTCAGAAATCCTCCTGCCTCCGCCTCCAAAGTGCTGGGACTAAAGGCGTGCACCACCACCGCCCGGCTTTTAAGCATAGTCTTTATAGCAACTTATTATTCTAGATCATCTGTAGATCAATAGTGAGCCTAAAGTTAGACGTCAGGCTCCACTTTTTACAAAAACCTAAAACAAATCATAATTTTTATTTAGACAATGGAATTCTGAGCCTCTCTACAGCAGACATATACAATACATCCATAGTGTTCTAAATGCATGAAAACTTTATGATTCTGTGGACACTTTTCAATAGTGACGTCAGTGCTAGTGACAGCAGCCATAAGTTGTACTTGTGCAGATTAAAGCTTCCAGGATGATGCCTGACCCCACATGGGCATTCAACAAACACATGCGCAGCTCAATGTCAATTCAAATGTTAGAGGCTGAGGGTGAGGAAGGAAAGACTCCTTAAAGGCAAGCAGCAGAAATCCCATGTAAATTGACATGAACAAAGAGAAGTTTCAGTTGAAGGCAGTTGGCAGCATCAAGAAGCCACATGAAGTTTCTTTTAAAATGTAAGTGCTAAGAGTTGGGTAGAGTCAGCAGAATATTCTGTTTCCCTTTGGTTCTTTTTTTTTTCTTTTAGCATGTTGTCTTCCTCCCTCATTCTCTCCCTCCCTCCCTCCCTTCCTGCTACCCCATCTAATTTATGGTAGCCCCTAGCATTTCTGTTGACTTAGTGATAATTCATTTAATAATAGTTCTAACAAGCATCCTGGTGATGAATCTTAAGAATCTTTTGAGCTGAGGTTGAGTGAGAGGTAATTTCTACCCAACCACTATAGATGATTACCCAAAGAAGAAGAGACTATTTTACCAATAGGAAAAAAATATGCTGGACAAACAAAGTAACAGGTATCTAGCTTAAAGAAAAGGTTTTTTTTTCCTTCAACATTTGTTCAAAATGTGTATAAAGACTTCATGGTGAAAACGGAAGAGATTTGAGGACCTGGAGAATCAGGGTTGGGACACAACCTTCTCGTTTGTTTATAGATATCGGGACTACCGGGACCCTCCTCATTCTTTGGCACCCTATGGCTACACACTGCAGTTCTGGCATGTCCTCGCAGCTCGGCTGGCTTTTATCATTGTGTTTGAGGTGAGTTTTCTCAAAAAGTTCCTTCGTTTCTTTAGCATAATGAAGTCACTTGGAGTAACAAGTTAAACTGTGACAGAGACTTCCAATGCCAGCACTGACTTTCTAACGTAGCATGGCCACATAATGTAGCTTCATGTTCATCTTTTTCCTTAAGTGGGACATTCAAGTTTCCCAGGAAACGTTTCAAGGTCTCTTAGTAACCAAGCCGGAACCATAGGCCCTACATTTAATATTCTAGGACCGTGATTCAGAAGCTTTAAGAGAAATGCGGTTTTCCCATCCCTGCTTCCAGAGGTGCTGAGATATTGCGTGTGATGTCCTTACTCCGAGATGGTGCAGGAGGTGCTCCCAAACAGTCTGGAAGACATTGAGCTTAATGCTCCACCTGTCACCCCTGTGTGCATCACTGTGGCATTACCTAAAGAGTCAAAGAGACCTAGGAAGTGCAGTCTTCCTGACAATTGCCTGCCTTATGTTTCAGTTAAAATAGATCAGCTATTTTCTTTGGGGCTTTTAGGAAAGTTTGTATTGCTATAACTCCATTTATAAAAAAAAGTCAATTCCATCTCTTGTCACATATATATTCATGTAAACCAGAGATGCCTCTTTTTGGGCTGGAAGTGTCTTAAAACTTTGACACAACTCTATCATCTCTTTGCCCCGTCACTCCAGACAAGGGAAGATGATATTAAGCTCTTATGCCCTGGAAATAAACCAACTGATGGCTAAGTCCTTATGTTTAGACACCTTTACTATATGTTTCTTTGCGTGTGTGTGCCCATGTATACCAATGCCAATGTGAATGTGTAGCCTCCAGGGGGCAGCTTCTTGCTACAATCAGTTCTTTCCTTCAGCCTTCTGGGGGATGGAATTCAGTTTGCCAGGCTTGGTGGTAAGGATCTTTAAATCTGTGAGCCACCCCCTGTCCCTCTTTAAAGAAGAAATGTTTCCCATGTACAGGCCTTTAATCCCAAGACTAATGGTGCAGAGACAGGGAGATCTCTGAGTTCTAGGTCAGCCTGATCAACATAGCCCAGAGACCCTGTCTATAAATAAATAAGAAACAGATATGCTTAACCTAACCTGTATTACTTTTTTTCAAACTAAATAAGAAAGGGCACTCTCAAGTTGGCTCAGTGGGTAAAGAGCTTGTAGGTAAATATGAGAGCTTGCATTTGGATGCTCAGTACCAATGTAAAAATAAGGTGAGGTGGGACATGCCTGTAATGGCAGCCCAAAGAAAAGTGAAGACAGGTAGGTTCCAGGAGCTCACTGACCAGGCACTCTGGCCCACATGGTAAGCTCCAGTCTCAATGAGAGACCTGTCAATCAAATGGAAGATGAAATGTGATGGAGAAAGACTCCCAACATGCAGAGACTGGTAGCCTCTGCATGCATACACACTAACAAGCACATCTGCAAACATATATGTGAACACACACATGCACACACTCATGCACACACGCATGTATGCACACCATACATAAAAAAACATTAAGGGTAGCATTAAACTACTGGGTGGCTTTCTGTTTAGAACTTTCCATACCCATTCTGTATATTGCTGTTAACTATTTAAAGCACTAGATGTATGTAGAAAAACCTCTTGATTGGCAGAATATTGTACAGGCTGTGTGTCACTGAGTTTGTTTTAAATAAATGGAGAATTCCCTTCAGCACGGCTTTATTGTGATTAAAGTAGCTTAGAATTATAAAGACTCTTAATCACACTGTCATCTGGTAATTCACTAGTCATCAGGACATAGACAGACAAAAGTGACTGTGATTCTAGAGTTCCAGCCATTCACATTTCAGATAATGAATATGTGGCACTTTCCCAAAGAGAGAACCTTTCTTCCCGAAATGGCCATTTCGCCAGGCCTGTGGGTGAGTCATTGGGTTTTGCAAAGCACTTAGCAATCTACACAGAATCTTCAAACTAGTGTTCATAGCATGACTGGTTTGAGGCCCTGAGGAGTTAAGTGACCTATGTTCAGGTTGGCTTCTAAGCAATGAAAACTGCTGAGCCAGGATTTGCTCCTGGGTTTCTGTTTTCCTGCTCTTCTTTGCTTTGAGCATCTCTCCTCAGCTGTCCCTCAGTCCCTAGTCCTCATTTCTCGAAGGTGTCAGCAAACCAAGTTCAGTTCTCATCTACCCTTTGCCCTTTCAGTGCATACCTCCCCCAGCCTCTTCCCACTTCCCCCATGTCCCAGGTCCCAACCCCTTCTTCTGATTCTGCTGTGTTTCTCTGTTGTATTTTTAGCACCTCGTGTTTTGTATAAAGCACCTCATTTCCTATCTGATACCAGACCTCCCAAAAGATCTAAGGGACCGGATGAGGAGAGAGAAGTACTTGATCCAGGAGATGATGTATGAGGCTGAGCTGGAGCGCCTTCAGAAAGAGCGGAAGGAGAGGAAGAAGAATGGAAAAGCACATCACAACGAGTGGCCATGACAAGGTAGGTGACCATTGTGCCCAAGGGGAAGCCACACCCAAGTCGGGTGCAGAGCTGCTGCTTCAAACACCCAGAAGCAGAATATCGAGTGTTTGCTAACAAGGGTCAAAATAAACTACAGAGATGCTTCCAAAACCAGCTAGTCACTGCAATTCAATCTTTTCTCCCACATAGCCAGGCTACCTTCTTCTTCTCTGCCAGATGTTGGCTCAGGTAAGATACACCTTCCTCTTTCTTCTGCTCCAGCGAGGAGGTTCTCCTTCTATTCCCAGCACAAGTATTCAGCCAGGCTGTTCTTCTATACCCAGCACAAGCATCCCCTTCCTCCTGGTCAAAGTCTGCATCTCCCTTCTCCCATAGCTGACTTCCCTCTATCTTGCACTCATGTTTTCCCAGGTGACTTTTTGTATCACACCACACCTTCTGAGAAGTTTTCCCAGACCATTCAGACTTAACACCTCTGGTCCTTACCATCAGGAATGTGCTAAGAGATAAATACTGATTTGTATTATTCCATCAATGGTCCTCAAAAGCTATTAATCAGGTTTTCTCAACACAGCAGTAAGTTCACTAGGGAAATCTCTATGGATTATAATCCTAATTCTTCCAACTAGTTACTGTGAGGCCTGTGAAACCTAATAAGTGTACACTCATTTAATAAAAGTCAGAGTGAAGCTGTATACATTGCATGAAACCTCAACAGAGCCACCACATATCCTGGCCAATAGGAAAAGCTCTGAAACCTCCTAGTCAGTTACTAGTTGTATGACATCAGACAGGTCACCTAGCTTCTCTGAGCTACATTTCCTCTGTAATGAGTTGCTTATATGAGCCCTCTGTTCTCATACTCCATGAGACTAATATTATTGCAGGAGGGAGTCCTTTGACCTTTTCATGTTCCCTTTTGTGTTTCTTCATTATTTGAGCAAAAAGTCTTTTTCCCCCAAACTCTACCTCCAAAGGAAAAATGAATTACAGAGAAAAAGAATTCCCTATTGGCTAATTGTAATAGTATCTGCAGAGATGCATATTGTCAATGGTAAAGTTGCATCAGCCTCGCTGCATGTTGACAGTGCAGCAGGTTATCGTGACTTTGACAAGAGGCTGAACTGGGAGGGAATAAGAACTAAATCCTGCAGGAATCAACAGCTGAACTCCCACTCCATACTCGGATGCAGAGCAGACTTAGGCCCCATAAGAAACAAAATAATTCTGCCATTTCCAATGACTGCTCTCTGGCTGTGCCTGTGGAAAAATTACTGAACTTGAGTAGGTCTACCTGTTGAGCTGAGCTGATACAGCTCAAATGAGGAAATGCCCGTGTGGCATTTAAAGCACTAACACACTGTAGAATGTTCTCCAGTATGTCTTACCTTTAAGCACCATGGTGTATGTAGCATGCTTGGATTCCGTGTCAGCCTTTCACATTCTCTCTGTGTGCGGTCTGGCACATGGACTTGGTTTCTGTGTGTGGCAAAGAAAAGAAGGGGAAGCAATGCAGAGGGTGAGATGTTCTGGTTTTCACTTTCTGGGAGTCTGCCCTCCCAGCCCCCCCCCCATTCATTCTGATCACCTCACTGGGCCTTCATAGAGAAGAAAGACTGAGTGTATCCAATAGCTTTGGATGTGGGGGGAGGCAGACACCACGTAGAGATTTGCTCCTGAAAGTTGCAGTGGCAGTGGCCATAGACCAAGGCATGGGTGCATGTCACTGTCCTTAGAGGCTGGGCTGGGCTGCAAGGCAAGTGACCCATCTTAAAGGAGTCTTCTGCTTTTGCCACTACATGGTGCTTTCTGCCTACCTCCCATTTATATTGTAAATCACATTTTCTGTCTGTCTTTATTCCCACAAGAGCCCACAGGATTCACAATATGTTAGATTGTCTCTCTGACTCTCATGTCATAAAGCAGACATAATGTTTTTCCTTCCTTTACTTCTTTGGGGTTCCTAATTCTTTGAATGCCTTTGACATATGGTGTGTTCTTGAGCTATGGTGCGCTGTGGTGTAGAGGTGGCCTAAGAGTGTGTGATCCTGGTGTCTTTTCTCTTTCCAGGTGACAGTCGATTTTCAGGTGAAAGACCTGAATTTTGTTTACTTCTTTGGGCAGTGCAAAAGCACATTCACATGAATGACCAGCAGCGCACGCGCAGTGCATGCTGCAGACACCGCCGCCGCGCAGCCTCAGGCAGGGCAGCAGTGAGGAGACAGCTGACTGAGGTGGAGTCCCACTGTCGTCGTGAAATCACGCTGCAGTCCAGCACACAATTGCTATCTATCCATAGACCATTCTTGACTGAGCAAGCATGCACGTTATGGGCAGTTACATTCTCACGTTTTTAAAACCAAGGGGAGACTTGTATACTGGGCCTGTTTTTTTAGCCTGTTTGCTACCTTTTTTGCATTCTATCCCATGTGAATTTTACAGACACTGGGCTTAAAAAGGGTATTTGGACACCTGGACACATTCCTAGAATGTCATCCTGTCCTGTTCTACATCACCAAATGACACAGAGAAGACCCTGTTTACAACTTTTTCTTTCTGTCTTTTTAAGTTCAGATCTTTCTGAAGAGATTATTCTATATGACATATCTATAGCTATGTGTATGGCCATAGATGTATTTCTGTGTGTACATATGTATAGACATGTATTCCTACATATGTACATACAAATGCAGAGGTATATAAAGTACATAGGAATTCCTTACTTGTAAATAGCCAAAAAAAATCCAATACTGACATGAATGATGATTTTCACATTTAAACAGTCACCAACATGAAGCCATGTTTAATTGCTTGTATAATGTGATATGATAGAGTTTAAAATAAATTTATGCACATGGAATATTTTCAGCTGGTTCTTCTGAACTTCCATTGTATTTTCCTCCTGGAATAAAAGGGATAACACGGTGTGATTTTTAATGCGAGCTTCCTCACTCTTACTGTATTAGTGGCAGGTTCTCTCTCTCAGTGCGCTTTCACTCCCTGCCCATTCTTTCTCCTTAGCTTCCCCGGTGTCTCCTTAGGGCACAGAGCAAACTGCTTAACAATCAATAGGAAGAGTTTGAAAATACTACTGGAACCCTATGTAGGGAAAACAGGAAATTTAATCATCCATACTTAGAATGCTTTTATGTCCCTGAGTGTTAAAATCTAATTCTGAGGAAAAGCCACCTACCTGGGGAGTTGGTGGGGCGGGAGATATGGTTTAATTATTACTCTACTTCCAGAGATGCAGAATCTTTTAAATTCATTTTCCTCTAGTGTATTGGAGGTGTACGCCATTTTATATCATCGTATTATTAGCATGAAATGATTACTATGGTCAAATTTATATGCCCATATTGTACTAGACCATGTTTCTGTAACCAAAAAAAAAAAAAATACTTAGGACTGGACACTCTATAAAGAAGAGAGCTTTATTTAGATCACAGTTTTTAAAGGTTGAAATTTCAAGCTTGGGTGGCCCCAAGGGTTTGGCCACTGGTGGGGAAGCTACCATTTGTGGCAGAATGATAGAACAGCAAAAGGGAAGCAGCTGTGTGCAGGACAGACAACCCGGCAAGAGAAGATGTCACAGAAATTCAGGAGTCAGGCCCACTTATTTCTGGTAACAGTCTGGTATCATAGATCCTTAAGTCCACAAGAATTACATTAATCTTTACCAATCACCTAATATACTTCACTAGTTCCCAGGCATCATGGTAACAAAACTAACACAAGAAGACACAGGCTTTCGGCATGCAAACATTTGGGAGACACACTGAAACTACAGCCACCACTTTCCATAGCTGCTTCTGAGTGTGTGTTCATCTGCGTGTGTCAGCTTGATACACCAGAGGGAGAGCTAAACGTGCCTTGATCATCACATCCACCAAAGGGTGGGCCTGGACTCTTCTGGGTTGAGTTAGAAACAGATGGTCAATGGGGGCTTGGGCTAGACTAGAAAATCAACCATTTCTTAAACTGTCTGGAACTCCCTCTTTATCAGACAGTCCAGGTAGTGAAATATTTATCCTTGCAGACCCCTGTAGGACTTGTGCATGCTGTTTCAGTCTCTGTGAGTTCATATGAGCTTTGCTCGGTTGTTTTAGAGGACCTTACTCTCCTGGTATCCTCTGTGCCCTCTGTTTCCCCAGTTCTTTCTGCCTTCCCTTCCACAGGGTTCTCTGATCCCCGAGGGTAGACATTTGATGGAGACATCATGCTTAGAGCTGAGTGTTCCAAGGTCTGTCTGTCTGTCTGTCTGTCTGTCTGTCTGTCTGTCTGTCTGTCTATCGATTTGTATGTCTCTGTGTCTCTCTGTCTCTCTTTCTGTCTCCCTCTTTCTGTATCTCTGTCTTTCTTTCTGTCTCTGTGTGTATCTGTCTCTCTGTCTCTCCCCCCCCCTTTCTCTGCATAATGTCTTGCTGTGGGTCTCTGTAGTTATTCTCATCCTCTGAAAGAGGAAGCTTCTCTGATGATGACTGAATAAGGTATATATAGCATTATAATATTAGGAATCATCTTATTCTTTTTTTTTTAGGCCAGTAGTACTTAGTTTTATCCTAGGTCTCTGAGCTATCTAGATTCTGGCTCTTGGTCACCCAAGTGGTATCAAGTATCAGTTCCATCTTGCTGAGTGGACCTTAAGTGAAATCAGATATAAACTGGTTACTCACATAAGATTTATGCCGCCATTGCCCTAGCAGACCTTACAGGCAGGGCAGATTGTAAGTCAAAGGTTTTGTGGTTGGGTTAGTAGCCCGCAGAGTACCTTTCTAGGTCATGAACACTGATACATGGTAGCAGAGGGTAAAGGTTTTATATAGGTACCAGTTCAATCTTTCCATGTTCAATGAGTTGGATGTGTATTATCTTCAGCATTGGGGCCTTGCTGTCAGTTTGTGGAGAACAACCTATAGTCCAGGCAACAGTCTAGGTTTGGGGGAGATTTCCATGTGACCATTTGGGCAAACAACTCAATTAGATGAAACCGGGTTCAAGGACTGGATGCTTCATTTGGTGACAGGAGATGGCTAGTGGTGCCATCTTCTTTATTATTTGGAGACATCATTAGGATCACTTTCATATCTTATAGGAAGTTTCCACTGCACTAATTTTTCATACTGCCCCTCCAATAGTCTTCAGTCCTAGCTATCTCTCCCCTCATTCCTTCCCCCAGTTCCTTCTCCCCCCCTCCCCCCTCCCACCTGGTGCTCCCATAACCTCCCACACACTATCACCACCACGCCCAGCTCTGGTCCTCCAGTCCACCCACAAAATCTATTCTGGTTTTCCCCTCCTATTCTATTTATCCCCTAGGGATATCTATGCATTCCCCCCCTTAGTCCTTCTATGTCTAACGTCTCCAAGTCTACAGATTATAGCTTGGTTATCATTTACTTAATGGCTAATATCCATTAATATTAGTAAGTATAATATAAGCAAAACGTACCATATTTATCTTTCTAGGTCTGGGAAACCTCACTCGGATGACTTTTCTAATTCCATCTATTTGTTGCAAATTTCACAGTCACATTTTTTAAGGAGCTGAGTAGTACTCCACTGTGTAAATGGACCACATTTTTCTTCATCCATTCTCCTGTTGAGGAACATCTAGGTTGTTTCCAATTTCTGCCTCCAAGTATATGCCCCTCCACCTGACCCACTCCCACCTATACCCCACCCCCGGTTTCCCTATGCTGGATTCATCTATTGAGCCTTCACAGGACCAAGGACCTCTCCTCCCACTAATGCCTGACAAGGCATTCATCTGCCACATTTTTGGCTGGAACCATGTGTACCCCTTGGTTGATGCTTTAGTCACTGGGAGTCCTAGGGCGTCTGGGTGAACGACATTGTTGTTCTTCCCATGGGGCTGCAAACCCCTTCAGCTCCTCCAGTCCTCCCTCCAACTCCTCTATTGAGGACCCCACGCTCAGTCTAACGGTTGGCTGCTAGCATCTGCTTCTGTATCTGTAAGGCTCTGGCAGGGCCCCTCCGGAGACAACCATAACAGGCTCCTTTTGGTATGTACTTCTTGTCATCCATAATAGTGTCATGTTTTGGTGATTGTTTATAGGATGAATCCTCAGGTAGGGCAGTCTCTGGGTGGCCTTTCCTTCCGTCTCTGCTCCACATTTTGTCTCCATAATTGCTCCTGCGAGTATTTTGTTCCCTTTCTCAGAGGAACCAAAGCACCCCCACTTCAGCCTTCCTTCTTCTTGAGCTTCCTGTGGTCTGTGAATTGTAACTTGTTTATTTTGAGCTTTTGGTCTAACATCCGCTTATTAGTGAGTGCATACTATGTGTGTTCTTTTGTGATTGGGTTACCCCACTCAGGATGACACTTTCTAGTTCCATTCATTTGCCTAAGAATTTCATGAATTCATTGTTTTTAATAGCTGAATAGTATTCCATTGTGTATATATGCTACAATTTCTGTATCCATTCCTCTGTTGAAGGACATCTGGGTTCTTTCCAGCTTCTGGCTATTCTAAATAAGGCTGCTATGAAAATAGTGGAGCATGTGTCCTTGTTATCTGTTGGAGTATCTTCTGGGTATATGCCTAGGAGTGGTATAGCTGGGTCCTCACATGACAGGCATGCATGATTTCTCAGTATTTATCTTCTTTATTAGGTTCTAAACTCAGTGAAGGAGACTTAGGGACCTTGGTTCATCGCTATCCTGTTGGAATTATTTGTTATGGATGGTTGGAGGACATAGCTAAGTGTGTTTTCAGTTTACCTAATACTGAATCTCAAAATTCTACATGTTAATAGGATGATGTAAAAAAAAAAAAAACAGGTGTTTTCATGAATAGCAGAACTTGTTTAGTGCTAAATCTTTTAACATGCCCATATCGCAAAATCTACTCCAGTACACAATGAGTACAGCTTTGGTCTTAATATTGTTTCAACTTTTGAAGAGATAACTAGATAAAAGACTCAAACATGCTACCCTCTTGAAACATTGCTTTTACCAAAGTACAACATACAATAATGTGCTATAATTTGGATCTGAAGAAACCCTCCAAAGACCAGACATTAAAATCTTGGTCTTCAGCTTATCACCATTAAAAAGAATTTAAGTCATCCAATTAAAAAGTGGACTACTTGTTAAAATGTAGGGCAAAGCAAGATGGCAGCTAAGGTCCTCCATTGTGATGCCAAATGGAACAGCTACTTGAATAACAACCCTAACCCTAACCCTAACCTTAACCCTAACCCTAACCCTAACCCTAACCCTAACCCTAACCCTAACCCTAACCCTAACCCTAACCCTAACCCTATCCCTAACCCTAACCCTAACCCTAACCCTAACCCTAACCCTAACCCTAACCCTAACCCTAACCCAAACCCAAGCCCAAACCCAAGCCCAAACCCAAACCCAAGCAAAAGCTCATGGAATCAGATACGAGCAACTCTGGAAGGAAAATACTAAAGATGCTAAGATGGGGTTCAGAAATAAGCTCTCTGGTTTTTCAAGGATTTCACAAGGTGTCTGAATGAGGCCCCGTGCTCACCTGCATCTAAAGCAATGAGCCATTGTGCATATCAAGATGCATAACCACAGTATAACACTGGAGTTAAACAGTAGAAAAATGGAAACTTCAGTTATTTAGAAAAAAACAAAAACAAAAACAGAGTTCTGAGATAGAACAGAAAACAAAAGAAAAAGAAAAAAGCAGATATCAGTGCAGGTACAGGCGATTCTGAATGTTAGAAAGTACTGAAAGATCTTCAGTTTAGTGCTCTAAATAGATAAGAAGCATGGATCTGATTTCAAAAAGAAATTCACATTGCTTCTCGGCCTTTTGGCTAAGATCAAGTGTAGAAAAGAAATTCACTTCATCTCCCAGCAAATCTTCATGGTGCTTAGGCCGCCATCTTGAGATGGGACCTACTGTCTGAATTCGGATGCATCTAGGAGTGGAAAATTCTTGCCTCTTCTGGGATCTGATGGATATTCTTCTTCTTTGGCTCAGCAGGTTGTTGCCAATCAGTCTAGACTTGGCTGGTAGAGTGACTCTTCCACAGACCCACTGATAATACCACAGTGGAGTCAGCAAGTGCTATGACTGAAGGAGAACAGAACCAAGGCTCTAGGGAGCCTGCCCTCTGAACCTGGGCATGAAAATCATATGTGGCTTTGTATGGGTGATGATGGGACTGTAATAGGTTCCCCTATGCTTCCCAACATTGTGGGTCCTACTAGGCAATGTGCTCCTGAAGAGTATTGTCAGAAACCAGGACACACACACACACACACACACACACACACACACACACACACACACACACACCACACATACATCATTTCATCTCCACCATGAGATAGACAACTTGCTTGACAATGAACGTCCTCCTATATCTTGCCTTGACACTGCCCCAAAACGTGGATTAAAACCCATGCACCAAAATATACCTCTTATTTAACTTGGGTGTTTCTTATTGAAATGGAAATCTGGCTAACGCAGTGGCTAAAGAGAGCTAACGTTAGAAAGTAGCTAGGAAGTGTTGGGAAGGAACTTAGAATATTAGGTAGAGACCAGACAAGACCTTACTTAGAGAGTGACATTTGAATAAAAACTTATCATAATTCAGGGACTGAGTCATATGACTGTTACAGAGAGTCACCCTAAGCAATTCAATAACCTTGAGGCAGGGTGTGCTGTTCTAGGCTTGAGGGATAAAGATAATTTGTGCAAGGAGGTGGGGTCTACATCTTTCAAGCAGTAGCTGCTAAATGGAGGAAGTTTGTGCTTGTCCCCAAGTCCTAGGGCTAACCCCTCACTCAAACTGACTGAGCTCTATAGTTGTTGCTTGTTTCTGCAAGCAGTTGACGAATCAAGGGTCAGAGAGAAGACAGGAAGGTAACTGGAATGGATGGCCCCTTCACATGAACAAAACATCAGAAATGTGTAGAGATAATATAGAGATAATGCCTTACTCACCATATAAAACCATTCACCTGTCAATAAAAAAAAAAAATGCTGTTGGCCTATTAGCTTAGAAAGGAAATAGGAGGCGGGAGTTCCGGTAGGAACAAAGGATTCTGGGATAGAGAGGAGCACAGAGGATTGGCGCCAGGACTCCTAAGGAGGACAGACTCATGAAAGCTGAGCAGAGGTAACTAGCCACATGGAAGAACTCAGATTAGAATGAACAGAATATTAACTTATGAGCTAGCTGGAAAGCAGGCAAACCTTTGGCATTTGTAGATATATTAAGTCTCGGAGTTCGTTATTCTGGGAGCTTGGGGCTGGGAGGAAAAAAAACACTAGCTTATAGAAAACATCCCAGCACAGAAATATAGAGTAGTGTGTACCACGGAAGAGAAAGCTGAGTGCATTCTACATATGTGAAGTATATCGAAATTGCTGAAGGTGTCGGTAAGTACAAGATAAAACCACCCAAAGAAACACAAGAGAGGGAAATGAGATACATGTTGCTAGCTTCTAACAGCTGGGCAAGTATTTGTCTCAAAGGTATTTGTTGGGCTGCCTGCGTATGAGGAGAGCATTTAAAATAACAAGAAAACAGCAATATGTAGCATGTATAGTAAGTATATCATGGGACTCTTCGTGTAACACAAAAAGTGACAGCACAATAATCTGACTGAGGTGTGGGGTTTATTATACAATGAGGACATAGTAACACTTGAGTCAAGAGAGTCATCAGATTGAACTTCCAAAGAGGTCACTGTGATTTAGAAGGACAATCATCCACATATGATTCACAGACCAGAACCACCGTCTTCCTCAAGACATTGAAACTTAAAATCCAGGGCTCTGTGCCAGTGCTGCCTAATTAGAAACTAGGAGTACAGCCCAGCCTCCAGGTGATGCTGACACAGGCCAGGACAGACTGTAAAGTGGTCACCGTGGGTCATCTGGGCACAAAAAGGGAGCAGAGGAAAGCAGAAGAGGATTCTAAATCTACCCATGCAGAAGTGGGTGGGAACACCGTGATTAACCACTATCAACGGATACTCTGTGCCCTTTGAAGTGAATTCACCTAACAAAGAGAAAAGGCAAAATGGGCCTTTTGAAAATGAGAAAATGAGTTGAGTGCTCATGAAATGGGAATGAATAATAAAATTGACACTTTTCAAAATATCCTTTGGCTCGATGTATTTAAATTGCAAAGATCTAACTTTCAGAGTGAAAGGTCACGTGAAATTCCCCTCTGAAAGATCGGAAGTTTGCTCGTCCTGTGATTGGACAGAGAGCAAACAGGTATTTTAATTCAATGAATGACCCAAAGTGGCCAAAGAAAAGGGAAGTTCTTGCCAAGCAGGAGACTTGGCAGCTGTTTGCAGGACACTTTTTCAGATTAGGCAGTTGGGTCATGGTCATCTTTTGTACCTAAACATTTTATCAGCTTGATCAACCACTGACTTTTATAGCAAGCAAATTACAGCTTTAAGATAAAAATTTTAATTTTAAAACTTCAAATGGTATTTTTTTTCAAGATGAAAATGTTCAGATTTGGGGTTTCTAACTCTAAAGTCCTGTTATTACCAGCAATTATTTACCCTAATTTTTAATTTTTCTCAACTAAAACTTGAAGTTGATACAGAAAAGTTTGTGTACTTTTATGTTGTTTATTATATGTCAAGTCTTTTGCATGCTAGACAAGGGCTTCCCCCCCGGATTATAGATCCTTTATTCTACCTGTTTTGTGCCCTTTGTATTAGTGAGTTTCACATTACTACAATGAAATACCCAAGTCAATCAAATCTTTTAAAGGACAAGGTTGGTTGAGCTCAAAGTTCTCAAAGTTCAAGGCATAGCTGAAGTGGCCTCTGATGAAAGTAACTCATTGTGACTGGAACATGGAGAGAAGCAAGCAAGCAAGCGGTCAGAGCTTAAATACATCAGAGACAGAAGGAAGGATGATGGCGTACATATATCAGTCACTTCTGGGGACATTGATGCTTATGACCTAAAGACCTGCACTAGACCCCTGTTCCTCCCACTCCCCACAGATGTAGCTGTCTCCCAGGAGTGCTGCCCTGTGGACCAAGCTTTCAATCACGGCTGTTTGAGGTACATGCCATCATGCAAACCCCAGCATTTCTGCCTTTTCATACAATGCTAATTAATTAAAATATAAAGTGGTTTATAAACTTTATAAAAAGTGGTTGAGAAACTCGATGACAAAGTTTCTCAAGTTTATTTGCTTTCTGTTTAGAATGTATGCACAGCATTTACTTCCAGAGAGTCCCTTATGGAGTAAGTAGGATAGAAATGCCTTTGATAATGTTCATTATATCCAGTCGGATGCTTATTCCAAGAACAGACAACTGCAACGATTTTTATGGAAATTTTAATCGGCAAATTGGAAAAAGTAGATTCATAACCATATTTTATATAGAAATATTCAACTTTCCCAAGATTTTCACAAACAGTGGTACAAAAGTTGAATGCATCCAAGGCATTTTTAAGAACTAAATAGTCATGCACTAGGCTGGCTCCGTTCTCAGCGATGGTGGGAAAGGAAACCAAGGATCTTGCACAAGCTCAGTAAGAGTTTTACCACTGACCCACAAGCCCTTTTCCTCGGACGACTCCTTATCAACAGTCTTTATGGGAAGACACAAGAGTTTCCCCCCCCCCCGCCCCCGCAAGAATCAATTCACAGGGTTGTTCATTGTTTCTCAACCTTAACCCTACCCTATACATCATCTGCTATACCCTACATCATATGTTCATCGTATTTCATGAAACAAACCACATGTCCTGTGCTTTCCATAAGTAAAATGAAATTCAGAGATCTTAGTGGTCATGTATTTCATAACATCCTAATGTGGGGCCATATTAGAAACAATGTAAAGAAGCTGAGCTGGCCAAAGACTGGCCTAAAATGTTACCCACTACTTGCGAAAATGTGTTCACAGCAGGCAGTGGCGCACGCCTTTAATCCCAGCACTTGGGAGGCAGAGAAAGGCGGATTTCTGAGTTTGAGGCCAGCCTGGTCTACAGAGTGAGTTCCAGGACAGTCTGGGCTACACAGAGAAACCCTGTCTGAGGAAAAAAAAGAAAGAAAGAAAATGTGTTCACATTTCAGACTCCTCTGAAAGTACGTGGTCATTATCTGGAGTGCTAATAGTATTTTATGATGGAAACATCAGGTTGTTGGCTCCGGAAAAGCATCAGCATTAGCTTCCATGATTTCTCGACCCATACACTGTTAGTATCTTCAGCTGACTGGATTTTTGGTTGGGGTAAGAGAGCTGTCCTATCCGGTGGGACTTTATGCAGCTTTCCTGAACCTAACTTCCTACATAGCATGGTCACCCCCATTGTGGACACTTAAATGTCTCCACATGTCCACAGAGGAGCACAATGGCCCATGTTGGTAACTGCTGGTCTCAAGAGAAAAAAAGAAGGCGTGCAAACAATCCACCTATTGATAACATGCCTCTGTGCTGTTTCACATCTGACCTACCAAGTTTTCATCTTTCTAGGAAGAGTAGGACGGAACTATGCCTTTCCTTGAGGTTTATAGTCTTTCGGTTGGGATGACCCTGTTGATCCTCAAATGTGTTTTTACTCCTGTGGCGCACATTTTTTAGGGAAGGACTTTTCTCTACATCATGATAGTACAGATACTTCTTAGTTAAAAAAAAAACCCTAGCAAATTACATTTGCCTCAAATTATTTGAATTAATGAAATCCTAGTCTGTCAAAGCTCTGGTCTTTCACATTATTTTTGTGAGGTGGGCAACCTCATTCTTTCATCAGCATTAAGTGGAAGTAAGGGCAAAATCAAAGGCATACTTGTCAGCAGCAAGACGCTGGCAGACAAGCTATACAATTGTTTACTTCCTTTAAGGATTTTGTGATTCAATAAAACTAAGAAAAGGTTATTTACTTTACATTATAATATGCTGGCAAATCACCCATATTTATATTTGTTTTAAAGTTAAAAACAAATACTTTTTAAGTAATAGCAACATCTTTTGACTCTACCTGCCACTCATGTGTTTGTAAAAATAAAACATTGATATTTTCAAATCTCACAAGGATATACTTTGTCTTATGAGAAGTTGACAAATTGGTTTGGAGTACCACTTCTCATGAAGAACACATTGTGTAACCTCTGTGCAGTCAGATCAAAGAAAAAGTTAATCATATAACCTGATTCTCATTGCCAAAACTCAAGCATCCCAAGCATCCCATATATTTTTTTCATTCAGAATCATCTAATAAATAATTATATTTCAAATCATAGTTATATAAGATTACATATAAAACATTACATGACCATGCTCATTAGAGTACTGCAAGAGAGTCACAAACTTGATTTTTGTTTACAAATATAGTAATTAATAAATAGATCTATATACATAAGAAATACATGAATACATAGTTGATTCAAATGGCATATAAATCTCTTTGTTTCAGATAAATGCTAATATTTTAGTTTTTAATGTCAGTTAACAGCCTTTAAAAGTAAATAGTATGGCCTTCAAATATAACAGGCCAAAAATATGTATAAAATTATAAATTATTTTTAAAATATCAATATTTCTCTTTAAAATATTGAAAGCTTTTAAAATTTTTAAGCAATATATAATGTGGGTATTATAGAAAAATAAGTTATTGATGAAACTCTGAAACACAAGGTATAGCTATGAACATAGCCAAATAATTGGCTGAGAACTTTGACATTACTGCGTGAAATTTTAGAAAATAGAACAAAGCACATTTTTACTAAGCTGGAACACCTGAGAAAATAAAGTAGTATTTCCCTATGAAATTTAGTTCTTTAACTATATGAATTAGTAATTCAACTTAACAGCACTAAAAGCAATTAGGTGACTCCATGGGACTTCACATTTTCAAATATATAATGTTCTTGGGTTACCCAGTACACAAGAAGCATGTGCTATGCTTGAACCAGGAGACTGAAAGACAGAGGTGACATGGTCTATATTGGGTGTCTCAAGACATAGATAAGCCCAGGGCAACAAGCAAGAAGCTGGGATAGTTAGGAACAGGCAACACACCCTACAAAAGCAAGGTTAATAGAACAGAAATTAAGAATGAATATTAAAAACTATAGTCTATAGTGGATAGTCGATAGTTGATAGTCTACGGTCAATGGTCTATAATCTATAGTGAACAGTCTATAGTCTATGGCAAGCACTGTACTTGAGATTAGTCAGGAATCTCAGGGGAGGAAATCAGGCACAAGAATGTATTAAAGATAAACTTGGTCATTGGATCCCTAATGTCTCCCAGGTGGGATCCAGCTATTTACCCATTCAGAAGCAGATGCAGTGGCTTGGGCTGACCAAGAAGTAAAGTCCCCAGAAATGCCTACTCCTCCCCATGTCCCTGCTGCCTAGAAACAGAATATGTATGGGGAGGAGAGAAATCTCTTTCCAAGATTTATGATTCTAGTAAAGATCCCAGAACATACATACTAGCACCAAAGTCATGTAAAATATTTTCAGTAAGGAATGCTCAAATGTAAGAATATGCCTTTGATTATCAAATATCATGTGTGTATCTCCATATGTATTTGTCTTTCACACATGTATGTAGTCATAATATTCACAACCAGAGCTCATGTTGAAACTCCTAACTCCAGGGTAGCATCAATAAATCAGTGTATAAAGTAAACCAAATTGGGACTTAGCTTTAACAAAATATATATTCCAGAACAGTTATGATAGGAAAAAATAGATCTGATCCAACTATCTTAAAACACATTTTTATATATATTTTTTAAAAAAGACATTACACAATAGCATCTGGCCCTGGAGATGCTTCACAAGCGAGTCCCATCGATCTTGCCACTGTGATCTGTGAAGTTCAACTCAACATGGTTGAAGGCGGGGTTATCAGTTCCACCAACTTCCTCAGGATGCGATTTATAGTTTAAAACGTGATTCTTCTGAAAGAAAAAGGGTAACATGGATTTTTTTTAAAAAAAAAAGAAATTTTATTTATTCAATGACAGATAATTGATACCTACTGTCTCTATTTCTCTAAATCAGCTTGATAATCTACTAAGGGAGAGTGAAATCCAAACCTTTATAAGGCAGCAGAAGCTAGCATGGTGTACAATATGCACTTGAGCTGTGAATGTCCATGTGTGTGAAGAAGTTATAAACTATCTATCACTAACCATATATTCTCCTAAATAGTTCATATCTATTAACTGTATACCTGTATCTACAGGTTCACATATACACATACAGATACAGACATAGAAATACCCCTTCTGTGTGCCTGCCTAAGAAAAGAGCTAGGTCCATTCAGGTCATTAAAAACACACTTCCCCGGGTAGATGGGGGAACAGGGGGAGGGAAAAAGGCATATGGGACCTTTGGGGGGCAGGGAACCAGGAAAAGGGAAATGAAATGTAAATAAAGAATATATCCAATAAAAAAAGGAAAAAAACACACTTCCCTAATTTAAGATTAAACAAAACCTAACTTACTTTCTTAAAAGCTTCAAAATTGGATAAAAAGTCCTGTTTGGTTAGTAAGAATTGAGGGTCTAAGTTCTGTTTTCTTCCTCCTGAAAAACAAATACATTATTTACATTATTAGACAGCTTATAACTACAAAGTGACCCCCACCCACCCACCCATCACACAGGCATTTGGCTTACGAACCCTCAGCTTTATACACACATAAAATGGAAAGAAAACCTTGAAAGTAGTCCTGAAGATCCGGCCGCCACTCCCCTCTCCTAGATCTGGGACCCCACAGCATCTAATTGATAACATGTGACTATCATGGTAGATACATAGATAAAGAGATCCAGAGAGACACCTGGATATGTTCCAAAAATGATAGAAAAAGCAACCCATATGACCTACCTATAAAGTAGCAAACAGACTGCCTCTGCCTCTGCCTCTGCCTCTGCCTCTGCCCCCGCC
>BDUI01000021.1:1325404-1348224 GCA_002335545.1 Apodemus speciosus
AAGGAAAGGAAAGGGAAGGGAAGGAAGAAAGGAAGGAAGGAAGAAACAGTCTGATGAAAATTGGAACAACCCTAAAGGAGGCAGGTGACAAAAGCAGATAGATATCTGAATATCCAATAAACATATTAAAGGGTGGTCAACCTCATTAATCATAAAAGAATTAAAACTGAATCACCAAGATATGCTCATCAAGTAATAAGAAATTAAAGAATTAAAACTCAATCCAGACAGCTTTGAGACCGTGTCTGGGCAGCTACAAGATGTCTCACTACAACTTTAACTGTGCCTCTTGCTGTCCGTAGACTGTAGGAATAATATAAAGCAGCACAGGGAGAAGGCCAGAGGGTCTACTCAATTCGGGGTTAGGGAGAAGCAGTGTCATAAGCAAGATAAAGAAAAAGAAAAAAGAAAAAAAACAACTGGAGTCCCCTATTTATCACCCAAGTTTTAAAGACATAACATGAAAATACCTTTCCACATTGTGTATTTGGAAAGCACTAGTAGAAAATGGCATTTCTGTGGTTGACATCCAGTCTGACCCATTGTGCGTGCTGTTACAGCCATGGGTTTCAAGGGGCAATGGTAAGGTTCTCTCAGGAAGCGGAGGATAAAGCTGGGCTCCAATTCCTACCCATAAAGAAATGGCAAATCCAGCCAACAGACCAGCGAGCGCTCCCTGAAAAACAAGAGAGCTTTTAGAAGAGACACAACATCATTCTCTTTGAGGTAGATTCAACATGAGAAAGTCAGGATCAACATGGTCAAAGCCAAACTGGCAAGTTCCCTATCTGACTTTCCTGCCTTACAGTAGCTCTGCCTCTTGTCAAGGTTAAGATAGATCCCTGGTGACTCTACTCACAGTCCTGAAGACCTATTAACTTCATTCCCTCTATCTAACCAATGGTTATGCTACAAATGCCGGACATTCAATTCCATACAGTCTAGGTCTTTCCAGAACTTCATCCTATAAATGGAAAGGTACTTCCTATTGATTTTCAGAGAAATTGTTTGGATTTTATTTATTCCAGACACGATTTTGTATTTACACACACACACACACACACACACACACACACACACACACACACACGCACGCACGCATGCACGCAAGCACGCACGCACGCGCGTGCCTAAGTATAATAGTAGAAATATCACTTCTTTCCAAACAATACCTCTAATTGTAGTCACTTCCACCTGCTCAAGGCTAGAATGATATATAGGAGCTACATCTTGAAGCACCAGAGGAATAAACTTTGTGGCCATGATAATTAATATGTAATTCTTTCTCTTTGCTGTACTCTGACTACACATAGTCTTTAAAACCATCAGAGCCTGTTGATCCCCTTCCTTAAAGCCTAGATATTCAATTTTTAAAGGAGCAAGAACTTAAATGTGCAAATGATGCAGGCCTATGTACACTGTATTTAAATTGCACTATGTGGCTCTGACGAAACTGTCATTGTCTTCCTCCATGCCAGGTCTTGATGCATAGTTCTTCACTGTACACTCTATCAAAGTCAAAGTGAGCTATTTAAATTACCTAGACAAGTCACTAATGACAGATCTCAAAGCAGCCATGTCTTCAGTGCAGAAAAGAAAGATCTAGTTGGAAAGGTAACCTTTAGATATATCTACTAGCTATACTTACAATAGAGTTGGCGAAGGGGACCAAAATTCCCAAAGAAAACAAGCCTAGAAGTGGTCCACCAATCATGCCAAATATGCTGAGTGCTGCCTACAAAATAATAGAAAGTCAATGGTTAGAAATCTCAAACCCAAACACAATGTTTCAAGCAATTTCAGCAAGGTCGTTATTAAAGCATTCAGTCTCCTTCAGAAAAAAGTCACAAAATTTTTTCCATCATGGTCTTGTCATTGGAGGAGATCATCTGGAAATTTCCGCCTCTCTATCTCAAGTGGTTTCTGTTTCTTTGGTTTTCTTGTTTGTTCTGAGACAGGCTCAGTCTCACTATGTAGTCCTGCCTGTCCTGGAACTCACTATATAGACAAGGCTGGTCTTGAACTCTCAGGGATCTTCTTGCTGCTACTTCCCAAGTGCTGATATTAAAGGTGTGCACCAACACACTTAGCTTGTCTGTCCTTTCAGGTACCCTAAAATAGGCAACAAAGGGCTGGAGAGATGGCTCAGTGGTTAAGAGTGCATATCTTTCTTGTGGAGGACCTGGACTCAGTTCCCAGTGCTCACATGAGGTAGCTCACAACTGCCTTTAACCCCAGCTCTAAGAGATCAGATCTCCTCTCCTACCCCTCATAGGTCCCTACACTCAAATGCACACATTCTCCCAGATACCCACATATACACAACTTAAAAAGAATTTTAAAAACAACAAAGGGGACTGGAAAGATGGTTCAGTCTCTAAAATGCTCGCTTCCCAAGCACCTGAATTTGATACACACAGTCACGACAGCTACATATGGCAGCTCATGCCCTTAATCCAAGTGTTAAGGAGACAGAGGGAAGAGGATTCGTGAGGCTTCTGGTCAGCTAGTCTATCTGAATTAGGAAATTCCAGGTTCAGTGAGAAATGCTGTCTCAAAATACAAGGTAGGGAGCCACTGAGGAAGATACCCATGTCAGCTTCTGGTTTATGCACATGTATGCATGAGATCCCCTCCTCAACACACGTATACACACACACACACACACACACACACACACACACACACACACACACACCAAAAATAAAGCATCACAATGCAAAGAAGAAAAAGAGTTATGAAACCATTGGGACACCACTATGAATGCATAAATGAAGACACCCATTCTCATCCTTTTTTCAATACATCACAACACTCTTTTATGCTTTAGTGGTCTCCAAATATTCCTCCAAACAAGACCCTGGATAAGAACTGCAAAATGGCCATATGTAAGGATAAAATCCATGAGCATTTCTCATCTGATCTGATATGGGTGGAATTAGATTGTAAAAAAAATGGATTTAAAATAATTGACCCAATGGTGTAAAGAAAGATTTAAAGTCTCTTTGGATAACTGAAACTTTTCTTTGATATGGAGATGGAAAAGCCATGAGACTGAAAAGCAGTTGAAAATATGAATCATGAGGGAATGCAAATGATGCTCAAAGATACATGCTCTTAGTAACCTAATAACCTCAGTAATCTAATGTCTAGTTTTTAGACTGGGTGGGATAAATGCAAGTGGTTGTTCCATGGTACTGAGCTATGATTTCAGAAGGGAAGTAAGTTCCAATGGGAAGATGCTCAGGCATGAGAAGATGGGGAGATAATGGGCTGCATGTCTGGACAAAGCTACAAGAGATTTTGAGTGTTTCCATCACTACACAATCACAAACATTTGAGGAGACATAGACTTAACCACATTTGAACACAGTGAAATACACATGTATTCAAACATATTATGCCCCATCAATATGTATAGCTTTATAGGCCAATTAAAGTGCAAAAGAGAATAACTAAGAGCGGGGACATGGTGACTTGTCCACCAAGAAGCCAAACAGATTAGAATGACTGAATTGAACAGTATGTCGAGGAAGTCTCAGGAGATGTGTACAGGAATGAATCAGGCAGTTTGTCTCTGCACAGAAGTTTCTCACAATAGTTTCCCTTCCCCCACCCCCTGATCCCTCCTTCAGGGAGCACAAAGCTTCCTCCCTCTTCCTGGCCACTCTGAGAGAACTGAGGAGCCACAGGTGCCAGCCTGAGCAAGACTGATGACAGCCTCTCTCCCCTCTATGTCCCTGAGGCGAGCACTCTCCCTGGTAACCGGCTGGGCACTTCCCAGGTGCAGCTGGTGCCTGTCCTTGGAAAAAGGAGATTAAGGTCCCACGTTTGAATCATGGAAGGGAGGTGATCAGGGGTCACAGACAGTTTTAGCCGGTCATAAAACTAGTTCCTGAGAGCCCCATAAAAGATAATCCTTAGGTCAGAAGTATCCCCCTCTCAGCTGCACAATTCCACCCCGACAAATGTGTTTGAATTATGACTTGCCTCATCCCCCTCACCCATCACCCTAAGTATTCAAAGAATTCCTAACTCTTCTGTGTATAAATGTGAATGAAGCCTTCTAGACTAGGGATCGCACTCCTGTCCTGCGCAATGGGAAGGTCTGTGATCCAAGTCTGATTCGAAACAATAAACAGATTCTTATGCATGATTGCATCGGACTCTGCAGTTCTTGAGCTCTCCTGGGTATCCCAAAGAATCAGGGCATAACACACCCAAAGGAATACTTTCAGATGTCTACACTGTGGAATAAAGAATGAGTGGACACTGTGAAAGAGAACTGGCATGTGAGAAGGATGTGGGCTCAGGATGTGACAGGGATTTTGTTCTCAGCAGAGACAGACTTGACTGTGAGGTGTGAAAAGGTATCATGTGGCTGTGACACCAGTCACAACCACATGATCTGGGAGCAAGAATTATAGACATAAGGAAGAGGCCTCAAAAAGGCTCTTTTAGAAAACACCTTATGTAGTGATACTGCAGAACTGGAGAGAGGGGTAGGCTCAAAGTTATGATGGCTTCACCATATGGCCCAGAGTTGATGAAGAAAGAGAAGCCAGTTACAATAGGAGTCACAAGCCATACTGTAGATGACAAGGAAAACGCTTTCACACACCCATCTCAGCAAAGATCAATGAGAATCTGAGACTGTATACCTGTACTGAGGCTCCTCCCTGCTGGGCAGTGTCATAGGAGTAGAAAACAAGCTGTCACCAAGGTACAAAAATAAGGAAGCTACCTCTACTGTGGTACCAGCAGAAATCGCTTTGCTTGTCTGGGGATGTTGGGTGTTGAATTAACCAGCTCCCTCAAAAAATAAACCAAAAAACGTCTCCCCTGGTTCATAAAGGACACACCTTATACAAGCAGGTAGCTCATTCTGGTCGCCCTCTTACAAGACTCATAGCTGGCAGATGTCAGTGCCACTGTACAATTGATTATAAGAGTCTTTATCAAGGGGCCATCCCCAAACTTTGGACAATTCTGTTTTTATATTCAGTCCAGAATAGTTCCTGAATTCTTCTTTCATAAAGAGAGTTTATTTGGTAAGAGTAAATTTGAATACGGTTTCTAAAAGTCACATCTGCTGAGATAACCTGCTTCCTGGAAATCTATGAAAGAAGGTTGGAATTCCCCCATGATAAGGTTTTACCATAGGACTACGTGGCTCACAGCAGTAGTCGCTTGGATAGGCCTATGGTTATCATTTATCTTATAGCCATGATAAAGTTTATACTTAACCTCTTGAGGATCAGTCACTAGCAAGTTACCTGAACTTAAATGTCAAATGTCAAACAATGTCTGTTGATGGGCAAAGAGTGGTCTTTAGCATTCTCAGAACAATCTGATGGGAATTTAACTAATTTATCATCAGAGAGTCTAGAGTATTGATGTTCAGCTGAACAATCAGGGAAAATAGAAAAGAGTGGACTTCAGCTATGGATGGAGGGCAGACTCATCAGCAGTGAGGGAAGAGTGGTTCTTATACTTATCAGGACTGGTCTGCAATGGCCAGATGGATTGGGGGAAATCTATGGAAGCACACCAAATGGATGAAATGCTGGCTGCTCAGTGGGGGGTCAAAATGACACCTAGTAGAAGCTATCAGTGCCCTCAACTCTAAATACCAGTGAGCAATCTGAGAAAGCACAATTAGATAAGAACATCAAGTCCCCCGATTTATGGCATGTGGGAACAGCACTGAGGGTACCAAGAGGACTCAAGTCTGAGCAGCAAAGTCTGGTGGCAGCATGTATGCTGGAGGTGACATCAAAACTTGATACAAAACTTGAACTCAGATGTGATCTGATCTAGCAAAGTTTGGGTCTTGACTGTCTCATAGTATACATTCAGGCAGCACAGACTGTAAAGAGAAAGACTGAAATGGTCCAGAAGACTGGGAAATACACCAATAAAAGTCTTGGCAGAACAATCAAGGATGGTGAGTTACTCTGTGGAGCTCGCCTGGGTGTAGGATAGGAATGTCGTTAGTGGATTCATCTCCCTGTATGTGGAAAAGCTGGTATTTAGCTGCCTATTGGTGAGTGGATGGGCATGTCTGCCTCAAGGCTTACTGAAGTGGAGCCAGCCTGGGAGCAAACTTCAGCATAACTTCCCATGGAGGCTGTCTGTCCTCGTGGCTGATGGCTAGAATGTGCATTGCTTCATAGACATGGACTATTCAGAACTGAGAGAGGACTCTGTTGTAAAAACTCTAGCTGGAAGGCATTCCCATGACATCAGTACCATTCCCCTTTCGAAGTCTTCCCTCAACCCTTTCCTGGTAGCCAGATTGGCATTAGCAATCTTTGTATGGTTTTCCTGGAAACTCAAAGCACATAGCAGAAGCAGAAACAGACTTTAAAAGAGACCCACCGTGAGGTGTTTGCCATACTGAACAAGCTTTCTGGTCGGAGGGAATTCCAGACTACTGCTTCCCCAATTTCTCGTAGAAGTGCATGTCAATGGGACTGTCAGGAGTCATGGAGCGGGAACAAGCTTATGGGCCCCTAGCCCTTCCTGCTGAATTACTCACTGATGGGTTCTGGAGGAGAGGCAGTCATTGTCTCAGTTGTGTATCCACAGAGGAGTCCACCAGCCTCAGCACATTGTTCCAAACCCATGGCCACACAGGTGACTCTAGTTAAACTCAGTCTCAAAAATATAAATAAATAAATAACAAAGCATAAACATGGGAGGGAAGACTTGTAAGGAAGAAGAAACATTAATAAAAATTCAAGGTGACAATAATCAGAATGGAAATGTCAAAGACCAAACTGAATAAAAGTTCTTCTGCTGAAAAATTTTTAAAAGAAAAAAAAATACTTGGTTGAAAAAAAAGGACCAGAAAATAATTTTTTACTCTGTTTACTCTTTATTAACAAAGTGAAGTCTTTCTGTAAAATTAAAAAGAAATGAATGTCAAAATGATCTTCCTCACTTACTTTTGCCATCTAAATTTCACTATCATATTTAAGGATTTGGGCTGGTCTTAGTAATCAACTTCCTCGGGGACAACCTCTTACCTTCCATTCAATTTGCACCAAAGATGAATCTTAGCTGTGATCCTGGCAGAGCTGTACACCATTGGGAGGGGGAGCATGCCAGTGTCATGAACCAGATACCCTCAGGGACAGATGACCAAAAGACTAGAAGAGTCTCTGTCCAGACACCAAGCTTGGAAGTCAAAGTAGTCTTCCTCTATACCTCCATTCAGACTGGGTCACTTACCATCCATTTCTCCCATAGAGTAGTTTACCTGGTAAAGGTAAACTTTGTTCTAAGGTTCAGAAGTGTTTTCATGTGGGCTAAAATGACATTGTCTCTTGGAGGCCCTGAGGGCCATGATTAGAAATCCCTACGGCCAGGCTGCATTACAGTACCAACTGACACATGGGTTCAACCTTGTAAGGCCCTCAAGTCGGGTCTACAGCTGCCATTAACCTTACAGTCATTACATGTCCCATAGGGTATTGTGTATCTACACCCAACATGACATCAGGTGTTGACTAGACTTTAAACTCAAAGTGATGGCAAAAATGCAGGGTTCTTCTGACACTGTGTTGGAGAACGCTGTTAAACAGGAAGTGTGAGGTCCAAAACTTCGCCTCATAATAGGAAAAGATCTGGTTTCAGTCCAATTCACTCTTAAAAGCAAGAGCCAAGAAGACCTAAAAGACCTAAAAACATTTCTTACTAATGGATCTCATTTACAAAACATTCTTTTGTGTGCACATGTGTCTGTGCATGAACACACACACACACACACACACACACACACACACGTGCGCGAGTGAGGGTACATGCAAAAGCCAGAAGTAAACACTGGATATTTCTTTCAAGTGGTCTCCACCTGATTTTGGAGACAGTGTCTCTCATTGAACTTGGAGCTTACCAATCCAACTAGACTAGGTAGGCAGTGAGCAGCCTGTGTCTGCCTCCCCAGGTCTGGGTTACAGACACCCCTAGCTTTTCTATATGGGTGCTAGGGACCTAAACTCAGGTCCTCATGCTTGTATAGTAAGTATGTTGCCTACTGAACTATTGCCCTAGAACCTTTATACAGCAGTACATTTTGAAAAAAATAGTTATTTAATTTTTTATTTAGTGTTATGTGTGAAAGTGTGCATGTGTATGTGTGTGAGCACATACGTGTGTGAAAGTATGTGCATGTGTGTGAAAGTGTGTATGAAAGTGTGCATTCGTGTGTGTGCATGCATGTGCATGAGTGCATTTGTGTGTGTGTGTGTGTGTGTGTGTGTGTGTGTGTGTGCATGCGTGCATGCATGCGTGTTACGGCCTGCATGGAAATCTAAGAAAATCTTCCAAGAGGCAGGGCTCTCCTTTCACCATGTGGGAGAGCTAACTCAGCCATCATGTTTAGCAGTCTGAGTCAGTGTGCTAGCTCCCTTTAGATAACATTATCATCATGAAAGAATTATAAGAAGGAAAAGTCGATTTGAGATTCTTGAGAGATGAGCCAGGGAAGGAAGACAGAGAGATGTAGGTGAGGCTGTGAGGACAGCAAGTGGAACCCTGGTGGCGATCATATCATTGATTGAGGCACTTCTGTAAGGTATTGCTATCGTATTAACCACCATATTGTTTCGATTTCATATAAGTCTATAATTAACTCAACCTATACTTTTTCAAATATTGAAAATAAGGATCTGGAGAGATGGCTCAGCAGGTGGGCGTACTTACTACCCCCTTACAGAGGATCTAGTTTCAGTAGCACCTCTAGAGCTTCTGATGCCCTCTGGCCTCTGTGGGCACACTGCCTGCCTGCGCGTGGTACGCATACAGACAGGCAGGCATACATACACAGACAAGTAAAAGGAGAAAATATGTTTTTAAACATTTAAATAAAACTTGGGCATCTTTGCTCCTTGATGCACCCAAGTGTAAATATATAGAAAGTGTGGATGTGGTCAACATGAACATTTAAACTAATCATTTCACGGTTCCGACATCGGTCTTTGGAGTTGGCTCTCACCTGTAACAAGGCTCCCATCAGCGAAGCCACAGCAGCCATCCCAATGCACAAAGCTCCGTACAGCACACCTACATGACAACACAAAAGGGGCAGTGTGCAAATGTAGACCCTGAGGATTACAGTCCTCAGTCAAAGGAGCACCACACCTTTGGGTGGATAATACCATCGAGGTAAGAACAACACCACATTAAAGTCAGCAAGACAAGGAAAGAGGCGTTTCCCTAGGAGACCAACAGGGTGCAAGGAAGACAAACAAAGCCCTTATACTTAGCCTGGGGATTAGTCACAACAGTAGATTACATAAGAAAAGAATCCCTGGAATTAACTACAGGGGTTTTAAGACTTAGCAGCATTGTGTTTTACATTTAATCCAGCCATGGACATTTGTCTATAAAAGGAGGTGTGGGGAGAGGATAATAAACCCCAGAATTGGAGCCTTCTGACTTTTGATTGTTCTGGGATGTGGTAATCCATAACAACTGGTTCTCTAGTCCTCTCATAAACTCCATCAGCATTCCCCAAGCCTTTCCTGTTAAACTAGCAAAGAAATATAAATATAGAATATATCCAATTAAAAAAAAAAGGTCACCCCATCCATATCATATTCCACCTTCAGGCTCGCTCTTTTCTCCAAACTGCTTAACTCAGCAACCCTCCCCCCCAACCCAACCCCACCCCACACACACACACACACACAGGGTTGGTAAATGGTAAAATTTCTTCTTTTTCACATTCACTGCCTTCAATAGTTTCTTAAGTATGTGTCTTGGTTTTAAAATTAAAAAGTAGTACTCCCTTGAGCATTTTTTAATCCATTTATGGAAAAAAATAACTGTAATCAACCAATATAATTTCCAGTGCTCAAAATGAAAAAGGAAGGAAGGAAGGAAGGAAGGAAGGAAGGAAGGAAGGAAGGAAGGAAGAAAAGAAGAAGAAGAACCCAGCCTGGTCTACAAAGTGAGTTCCAGGACAGCCAGGACTACACAGAGAAACCCTGCCTCGAAAAAAAAAATCGAAAGAAAGAAAGAAAGAAAGAAAGAAAGAAAGAAAGAAAGAAAGAAAGAAAGAAAGGAAGGAAGGAAGAAAGGAAGGAAGGAAGAAAGGAAGGAAGGAAGAAACAAACAAACAAACAAAGAAAAAAGAAAAAAGAAAAAAGAAAAACAACACACAAGAAATATCTTATCATGGAGTCAGTGTGCTCTTTCTGCTGTTGGCACTGACTTACTTCTTTGTCCCAGCAGTCACACTTCTGTTAAGAATTAGCTGGTCCTAACAGAAAGAAAAGAAAAAGAAAAAGAAAAAAAAMCCTTTTTCCCCCCAAAGTGCTCTTGTCTGCAATGATGTTTATAGGGTCCAATCTAAATATAAATAGTATTGCAGGTCATTTAGCTTAATTCCGCTCAATTTGATATAACATGAATTGTCACCAGGATGGGTTTTGGTGTTCATAATTAATGCAAAGCCAAGTCAATTGCCATGTTATTGTCTCTGATGCCCTTGGCTACATAGGCCTCAGCATAATGATAGCATAGAACCCTTCAAAATGAATGAAAATTAGGCAAATATGATGTCACACACCTGTCACCTCCGCACTCAGGAGGATGAGGCAGGAGGATCATGAGTTCAAAGCCAGGCTGGGCTGCACAGAAAGACCCTTCTTCAAACTGGAACAAGATTGAGAGTCTTATCACTGTTTCTGATTATCACTAAGGACAAACAGGATTCTTGGACACTGCCCTTGGTGGTTCTCTGATAATTAGATTTTTTTTTCTTTTTTGAGACTAACCCCATTAATTCCTGTCCCTTCTGCCTCAGCCTCCTGAGGGCCAGGGTTATAAATCTGAACAACTACTGTCATCTCAAATGTTTGAATTAGAGACCAGGTCTTCTTTGCAGATAAAATCAGTCCCACAGCATTGTGAACACGCGTACCTGGATAGGTATTCATACTAGGAGGTACTTATGATCCGTCAGAGGACAATTTCTAGAGTCTCCAAAACAAAGCCAACACTATTCTCAAATGGAATTGTGAGGAAAGAAACTCACTCATTCCTTGGGAAATCCAAGACAGAGACTTCTCTGAGAGAGACTTGAAGTGAGGTTTGATGAGATCTTCCACAGTAACTGCCGCTAAGGCGTTAATGCTGGAGGACACTGTGCTATAAGAAAGGACAAAACCATGATTCATGATGTTAATTTTAATGATACTTTTAGCAAGAATGAAGAAGAAAGCACACTGACACTTCTAAAATAGAAGCTGATGGGGCTAGAGAGATGGCTCAGTGTTTAAGAGTACTAGTCCCTCTTCCAAAGGACCTGGGTTTGATCCCCAGCACCTGCATTAGCTCAGAACCATTTGTAATTCTAGTCTCAGGAGATCTGATGCCCTCTTTTGAACTCGGAGGATGCTACATGCATGCAATACACACGCTACCATGTAGGCAAATGACCCACACACACAAAACAATAAGATAATGTAAATAGATTCATGTTCTTTCAGTTTTAATGATCATAGTACCCTCTTTCTAGGAGCTATTATCTTTTCATGAATGAGTCAGGTAGCACATATAGACTTGACAATAAGAGACAAAGAATGAGTTAGCATTGCTTCTATTTCTCTGGTGGCCTTTGGTATCTCTAAAATGAATTTAAATGTATTCCTCAAATTGTCACATAACAACTTTAAAATATTGTTTCTGTGTGCATAAAAATAACTACTATAAATCCTCAGTAACATATACCATATATCGCAATATTAATATCCTACACCCTTGTTAGCATACACTGTACACCTAGGAATAACAATTCCCTACATCAAACATAAGAAGAAACTACAACAACAAAGTTCTATGGCAAGGTATGAGATTCTTTAGAAGATGTACAATATTCAACTTGCAATTGGAAGATTTGAGTCTGTTTGCAGGTGACCATGATCTTGCCTCACATACAATGCATTCATGGTTAATACTCAGCAAATATTAATGCTATCATCCAGTGATCATCACCACTGTGACCGTATTGGCTATGCAATGGTGTGTTGTAAAGCAGAGACCTAGTCAACCTGATGACAGCAGGCACTGCCTGATGTACCTCCTGATGACAGCAGAAAAATTCCATAGGGAGCCATCCAACAGAATGATACATGGAAGAGTTTGCCTATTTTAGGTCATTTTTTGACAATGACCAGAATTCATCTTTACCTCTTAGAGTATCCAATAATAAAAGAAGGTTACTGGTATGATTAATCTTAATTGTCAACACGATTGACTAGGCAAATGCCTAGAGGATTAGTAAAACACATCTCTGAATTTGTCTTGAGGGCATATTCCAGGTCAAAATGAATGGATTAATAATGCCTTGGAGTATGCTATGATGGTGCTATTGAGGAATGGTGGATACGTAGGAGGCAGAACCTGCTTAGATGAAGTGGGTCACTGGGGGCATATCACTGGGGGTGCTATCTTGCTCTGGCATTTTTCATGAAAAAGATCTTCCACTGCCTGCTTCCACCACCAGAATGTTTTGTCAAGATGCCTAGAGCCAGGTAAGCGTGGATTGAACCCTCTTAAACCATGATCTAAAGTAAATAGTCCCTTCCTAGAGATCGTTTTCTCATAAATTGGCCCAAATAACAGTAAAATAAACATTAGATCCTTACAGGAATAACACCATCATCATAGAATCAGTTTTATACCTTAATGTCCCACTGTAAGCACACGCCACAAAAAGTCCAGGAACACCAGGGTAATTTCTCAAAATGTCCAGCACCAAATAAGGCATAAGCTGAAAAATTCCAAAATTCATACCCAGTTAGTCACTATTAAACAAAATCAATACATAATCAATTTTATATTCTCCCAAAAAGAAATGGAGATAGTCTACAGGACTCCAAATATACAAAATGAAATCAACATTATATTCATGAATTCTCAAAGAACAAATTTTAAAATTAATATAAAATAATCCTCTCATTTCCTAATCCTATAATCATATTTGGGCAGTTGCATTTGCACCGATGTAAATTTCACCCATCTTCATTCCAAGGCCCCAGAAGGACAAGCAGGTTTTAGAAATTAGCGTTTGCAGGCGCTCAGGCTCCTGGAGTCACGATGTGCTAAGATGAGCTGACTGTACTGCAAGGTTACAAGAAAATATGTGTTCTAGAGGCTCCAGGAGCTCTAACAGCAGAGCGCCTGGTTCCAACTGCCCAGCTGCTAACATAATTTCTCACTGTAGCTGGGTTTCCTTATCTTTCAAAAAAAAAAAAGTAATACTACACTGCCTTGACATCTAATTGTGAAAAGTACAAAATTAGACTTTAAAGCATATTCCAAAGTATCTAGCCTGTTGTAAGAACCTGATGAACTCTCACAGTAATTCTATTTAGTACCAAAGCGACCTTGTGCTAATCAAAAACCCTTACTGAGCTTGGTCCCAGCACTTTGGAGGCAGAGGCAGGTGGATCTCTGTGAGTTTGAGATCAGACCGGTCTACATAGGGAGTTCCAGGACAGCCAGGGCTACATTCTGAGATCTTGTCTAGAAAACATGAAAATAAAAAGCAACAAACAACAAACACACACATCACTGAGATTCATTGTTATCTATAAAATTGGGATTCCAGTGTTGTTGAACAGAAATCAAGCGTGCTAAGACTCTTGACACAGAATCTCACAGCACATGGTCTGGATGTCCCTGCAGATGGCCCAGATTCGGTTCCCAGCACCCACGTGGCAGCTCACAACCATCAGTAAGTAACTGGAGGCCCAGACAATCTGTCTCCCTCTTCTGATCTCTGGGAGCACCAGGCAAGCATGTGCTACACAGACATACATGCAGGCAAAACACACTCACAAACATAAAATAAAATAGGTAAAAAAAAAATGTAAAATTTTAAAGTAAATGACACCTGGAAGTGAGTGCTTTGACGATATCCACCGAGGTCAATGGCACCGTGCTTTGTGCATAGTTTCTTTCCATTAACCCAGTGAACTATGTTTATTTCTAATCCTGAGTTTTTCTATTCAAAAATTTGGCTTGAAATTTTCCCAGGTCCTTTAACCATTTAGCTTAGATATAAAAACCTTCATATTTGCTCTCTCTTTACAAGTGTTTGGCTGAGTGATTATACCATCAGTGCACACGTGAGAAAGATGTGATTCCAAACCTGGTCAACTTCTGACACTTTCTTAGATGTCCAGGGATCACAGTCACGATATCTGGAGTACAGGGCAAGCCCACAGAACACAGAGCAGGTGAGGATCACCCAGAGGCCCACAAGGTTGACATAGAGAGACCTAAAGGAGAGAACGGAAGCAAATAACAGTTGTAATTTTTATCCCAAAGACCGTGAAAATTGTTACAAGGACAAGAGACCGTGTTATACTTACACTTTAATAAATAAATGCACATAATATTTTGATTATCAAAAATGATTTTTATTCTACCTAAATTGTCTTCTTTGTATCAATCAACAATGTATCTATAAATCTTTCTGGTAGATGCTGTTTTTCAGTGAATATGCCTTCCTACTTGAAATCCACAGTCATCCATGGCTTTGTAATATTATCTAACCATTATAATGCACTGAGTCCTCTAACCATAAAATAAGGATTTCCATAGGCATCAGAGGTGTGATGTATTCATTTTATTTTAAAAAGTAGTTTAATTATAAGCTGCTAAATATGGTCAGCATATATATATACATATATACACGCATATATATGAAATTACTAAAGTTCTTCCAGTGTAGTTGGTAAGAACACCCATCATTAAAGATGAGAAACCTGTATTCCCTGGACTAAGGTTTCTCCTCACACTATGCTCTCCCTCATTCAGTCTCTATGCTCATATACCACTAGTTAAAGCAGAAAAAGAAATGAACAATTACATGTGTATGTCCCACGCAGGATTCTACCAAACTTCCCATGTTGTAATAGATTTCTTGTACTCTTTTACTGAAACTCAGTGAAACTAAGCAACTTGTACAATGGCATCTCAGAAGCAAGTTAGAGGGCATTGTAATGCATGGTTGAGGCTGACAATACAATGCGTGCTACTACATCTATTCTCCAGTAAACACTCCGTTATATTGTTTTGATGAGCTTACATTTCCCTACAGTGCCTTCTCACTGTTCCGAGACTGCATGACTGCATATACTTTTCTAATCTTACATCGTTTCCTCCTCATAAAAGCCATACGCAAAGTTGTTTTGTGGGGCTCAAAGCAATTTAGTCAATCATTCTTCCACTGAGTTCTCATTTATAATTTTCTAACTTYAGACAGTTCTCAGAGACATTTATTTATTTGAGGAGGGTGACTGTTTTTATAATAATTTATGGAAATATGTTTCAAATCTTTGATTTGAAAACATCTAGTACCACTTTGGGCTCTGTTACTGAGCCACCCACCAGCCAGAGTTGTCCCTTTGTTGATCATTTATATTTGGAGTTTCATGATACAAAGACTTGAAGTTTAACTAAAGTTGACTTACAGAAACATTCCCATAATAACAATGGTAGTTATTAATGATTCATATACCAAAGTTTGGCTTACAGTTTTGCATGGAGTCTGCTTTTACAGGAAATATATCTCTGCACTTGGGACTGGTTGATACCATAGATGGTAGTCCATGTAAATGTCCCTCCAATGATAATCGTCCAGAACGTGTGTCTTTGCAGAGGGTTAGGATTAAAGCTGAATGAAAAGAAAAGGGAAGCAAATACAAATTGTTCACAAGAGTCTGAAGAAAGTTCCAGAACACTCAAACAATATCCACCCACAGGCATACGTAAAAAAATGTCCAACTTATCGTGTCAAAATACAAATATTTCTAATTTAAATTCGTTCAATTAAGTAAACAGTGGTAGTTCCAGATACTCGGAGATCCTAGATGAAATTAGAAGAAAAATACTAATCACTTAGAGCATTTAGATAAATGGTTCTCCCATAGTCTTAGGAAACTATTGTTAGGCAAATTGGTCATGCTATGTTGGGAGGTAGGGGGGATTCACGGTGTACTATGTAAATAGATATTATACCAAAAAAATACAACTTAGCACATTGTGTGGACATAATTCTTAATCTAGCACATAGCTAAGCGAAATTAAGCTTAAGAGGTCAATGCTCTCTAAAGATATATACTTGTTAAAATTACCAAGTCATTATAATTATGCTTTCTTGGAATTCTATATAAGTTAAATGCTAACCATTTAAAACCACTTTACACTGGGCATACAAACTCAAAATACTAGCAAAAAGAGTTCCACTTCTGTTTGAAGTATCTCTCAACTCTTTTCAATGTGTCATTTTTGGGGAGGAACCTTCACTTAAATACAACCCTGACAACTATAAAATTGAGATCCTCTATCCCACATCCTAGTGTCTTACATCAAATTCCAGGAGCCTTGGTGCTCCTACTTTCTCCTGTGGAGAGTTATCTACCACATTAACCAAGAGAAGTGAAGAGCCAAAAGGATCTAGTGAGCTATCTGAAGGGATGAAGACAGGATAGCAAAACAATTCAAAGATTTTAGTTCTTTTCTTCATTTTCCTCAACCAGAAAAGATATTTTGCCAATTGTACTCTCAACACATTTCAGGATAATTAGGAACATTCTTGAAGAAATCTACAACAAATCAGGCCTTTACATTATCACTTAGTGGTTAACAGTCTTCAAAGAGATGGCTATTAAAGTAACTGTTTTTATATTGAAGGATCTTTCATTGATATATAAAGCTATGTGTGTGTATCTTCTGTGTACACTGACAATGACCCTGCAGAAAAATACAGAAAATTGGTTTTATACTATATCCCCTAGCCCCTCAGCCTGGGCATCTTGGAAGAGACTGAGTGTACTTAATATTTCCTACACAACTACTGTTCATTTCCAATGCCTCTGATCCGTTTACACTCTCCAGATAAAAATCAATATAACTTTATTGAGCAGGGGAGAATTATGTTTTCATAATTAACTAGTCCGAGTAAATATCCATTAAGTATCTTGGTCTGCCCTAGCCATGGAGGGAACCATAGACCAACTGGAGACTCTCAAGATTCGGATCTGAATCTTGAAGTAAAAGGAGAATCAAATATCGAAAACAGTTGAAGGTAATCCCCTGACATGTGTCCCTCCAAATGAATAGGTTGATGTGATTGTTTTCTGAAAAAAAAATGCATTTCTCAAAAGAAGAGGACTATTTTTAAAACACACAAAGATGCCAGCTAAGAAACAAAAATCATTCGAATGGAGTTTCTTTCTTCCAGCTAGTGACTGCAGGCTTCCAACCTCAGTGTAGGGTTACTTAGAGAGAAGAAAATATGGTTTAGGTAAAAATGTAACTCCATCTTGAGCATGGTGCAAGAAGTTGACTCTATTGAACCAAAGGGAAGGTGTTTTCAGAATTCTCTTAAGTTGTATGATAGGCTTTGTATGGACGATCTAGGTTTTCCGTTGTTTAAAAATGTTTACTCTGTACCAGGCTATCCTTTGAAACATCAACCGTAACTTTTCTGGTCATTTTTTAAGGAATAATATAGAGAGAGATGTATACATGAAATAATATTTAACAATGTGCTATTTTAATATGTAATATATTGCCAGAGTGATATCAAGAGAATTTCTCAGTGTTAGTTAAAATAAAGAATTATCCAAATGAAATTACTGTCTCTCAGTATTTGTCTCTTAAGGGACTTCCTCTGCTTGCCATTTTTTCCTACCCACTTTCAACCTGTTCTAAGAAGGAGAAAGGACCATTATGATACCATATGATCCAGTGGTATCAGTATGCTTTAACCCCTCAAAAAACTGGTATAAACTCCTTCTGCATTTACCTGTCCACTTTAATTTTACAGACCACACACATCATTAGTAACTTACTGATTTTCCAATACAAACTTACTATTTCCGCAAAACCATTTCTTACAAAGAAAACAAGAATTCACTCTGTTAGCCAAAAGGTAGACATTATTGAATGTAGCCAGACATATACTTTGGACAGGAGGGAGGCGGACACTGCAGAGTGCTAGAAAGACAATTCAGAGTTAAATTACAAACAACTTACTTCCAGAAGTTTAATCTTCCGCCATTAGAAGCATCTCTTAAAATCGTATCGATGCCACCTTGAGTTATTGAGGCCTGTATAATCACGGATGCAAATCCAGCCACCATGATCCCAACTTGAAAAACATCTGTCCAGACAACTGCTTTAAGACCGCCCTTTGAGGAGAAGGTGTGTTAGGATTAATACTTCTGTGAGACATGATGATATATCTGCCCCAATGTGAATGCACCATACAATAGATGAAAAGAATGAAACATGGAATTTGGTCGAGAAGTTCCCTTGAAGGAGATGGTCATGCTCAAAGAACCTTTATAGAGAAGAAGATATTTAACCCATTCCTCAAGCATAGACAGAGTCAAAGATGGAAGGTCCTTCCAGGTCAGACAACAGCCAGAGTAAAAGCAGAAGAGGATAAAGCTATACATGCTTTATTGAATGTGGCCAGACATATACTTTGGACAGGAGGGAGGTGCACTGCAGAGTGCTAGAAAGACAAACGTCACTGTGTGGGCTAATACTCATTTGTACCCAAATAACTCTATCACCTTTTAAGATACTGAAATTGTCACATATTAGCCTCTGTGACAAGTATTTCTCTTCGGGCTCTATGACCTGGATTTAAACAGGTTCTGAAAGGATATTGTTTCTTAGAAGATCAAGCAAATAAGAGGTTAATACGCAGACTATCAAAGGCTGCATGAATTTGCATTGCTGTGAAGAACCTGCATCCACAACAAAGCAGCATCATGTATTGATGTCTGTTACCTAGTTCGTCACCTGTGTCTGTAGCTAATAGACCATTATCACAAGTCTCTGTGCTGAGGTATTAGACAAGCACATCTACAAGATTTTGAAAACTATAATGAGGTATCAAGAGATAAAAAACAGGGGACCTGTGCAGTGGCTCAGATGAAAAGGAAAATTTCATTTACAATTTATATCTGAGGACCAAATGTTCCTTACAAAAATGTTGCACTGTAAGAAGCCCAGAAAGAAAGAGTAAGAATGAGCGGTTGCACTGCAGCATGTGACTACTTGAAATTCCAGTTTTGCGAAGCAAGTAGAGAAGAAGGGAAAGGGCGCTCTCCACATACCAGTGTGCAGTAGAATGTGCAGACGACCCCTGTGGCCACCACTGCACCCCACAGATCAAATCCTGTAACTGTAGAAGAAAAGAGAACATGTATGCAGTGGTGAAATGTGTATAACAAAAGCACTACTGCTCAAGAATTATCAGGGAGACACCTAGATCCATAGCTCCACTTGTTTAAGATTAGAATCACATCTATCGATGCCCCTAAGACCAATAAAGTGAAAAAGATCACATTTGATAAGCTCAACAGACGTGCTACTTGCTTATATTCACAGATATCATATATAGATCCAACACTGCCTAAATGGGATTCATAGTAAATGGTTTGTGTTGTAATTAAGCTAAGAGACTGCTGGATTCTATAATGTAGTTGATCAGACTGACTGGGATCAAAGGGAATTCCCCACCCTTTCCCATTGGTTCGTATTAATATGCTGTTTTGCTGTACTTTGAAATGTGTGTTTTAAGGTTAGACTTGAGGTACAAAAGTCTATCATCTGCTACCAGCTTTCTAGGAAATGGAGGGATATATATTTGTTTTAATAGATGATAAGTAAAAGCCAACAGAAAAAGATAGTTACTTATAACTTATAAAAGATAAACAAACAAAAAAAGATGGAGCTATGTGAGACTTCTTCAAATGTGTTTCTATTTATAGATCTGACTTTGGAACCGTTATATAGTCCACACAGATGGAAAGGGTGAAGTTAAGGGCTTCATGAAATTAAAAAGTAAAAACTGAGCAATAACCTTAGACACGCAATATTTTCCTTCAAAACTAGTAAGTTCAGGGGTGGAGCAGACGCCTGTGGTGCAGTTCCTATACAAGTTATTTTTCAGAGTAACCAAATAGTCAACCAAAGAAAGTGTATCTTTAGGTATGTTCTGCCTAATCAATGAAGAGAAAATTATAAAATAAGAAAATAATGTGCAATAGCTCTAATAAACACTAAGCCCCAAACTTTTACTATCGCCTTTAAAAAACAGTTCCAAAATTTGACCTGCATTTGGAAAATTATGAACTAAGTACCATTGATAGGAAACATTGAGAACTTGAGAAATACTTAATGGTCCAATAGGGACACACTCAGTAAGCAGAAGACCCTGGGAGTCTTGAGAGGACAAATAATGCAGCTTCTTTAATAAATAAACAGAAATCTAAAGTGAAAAGGACAGAAGCTAGAAACTAGAAGAGACGCTTCCAAGAATTACAAACTGCATCTAGTAAACACAAGACGGCAGAAATGCACAACTCAATAGTAAACACAAGACGGCAGAAATGCACAACTCAATAGTTGATGTGTAACTTTAAACATCCTTAGTGATCAATAAAGCACACTTGAAAACCTCAGTAGAGGGCATTCAGGAAAAGAACCTACTCTATTCCAAAGAGAGAAAGAGGAAACTGACCTCCAGCCAGGAGGTTCCTGGCAGGGAAAGGGCAGGCAAAAGCTGCATCTAAAAAACAAGCCATTTGGCCCTGGTGAATAGAGACCCTGGGTCCTACACAGGTTAAACTCCACAGCCTGGAAAGCCTCCAATAACAACAGTTCTAGAGGCTGTTGAGGAAGCAACTTTTGTGAGGAATGCCTCAGAGGGCTACACTGGGGCACCCTCTCAAGGGAAAAACTACTGTTTAAAACTTGGCTGCTCAGAGGACGATCACCAGTCAGGAAGCATGAAGGAACATGACTCTAGGCTCTCCCATTTCATGTCACCTGACTCAAGAAAACAGATGATAACAATGGTTCAATGCACCATTCCCCCATGTTAATCTTTGAAGTTTTTCTATAACAAAAGAAAACAAAATCTATAAATACAATTCTATGAATGAAAGTCCCAATTCTGAAGTTTTACAAGAACATCTATTGTCAGAAGATACTGTGTCTACTCTCCTGGGTACAACAAAGAAATAGTTGGTATTCTAGTCATCCAAACACAATCTCTCTGGCTCTAATTGCCTAGAAGCTGGCTCTGGACTTTTCCAGAGAGAGAAGACAAAATCCTTGATTTCATCAGAGGTCCGTGCTTAGATTATTCCAAGAGCTGTGTTCCAAAACCCTGACGGCCTTGAATTACAGTTAAAGGCAATAGATGATGTCTCAAGTTTATAATTCATTTCCTATGAAGTAAGAAGCCATTTCCGCTGGTGGTGATGTTGACATGGGTCTTGCCTCACATGCAGACAGCAAGAGGACATTACGGTATGTTCCCTGTAACGATACTCGCACACCTGACAGTTACTATCACTCCTGTCATGAAATCAGGAAGATGGAGTGCAGAGTTAGTAGGTCTTCCCACATCACACTTCAGGAATTGCACCACCTTTTAACCATCACAAATACCACTTACCTGGTTTACGAGGAAGTTTTAGAGATAAACTCGCTTCTAAGTGATAAGTAGTCAAAGGACACAAGAGTTTTCCCATAGTTCTTTTCAAAGCAATGGCTAGCCAAACTGCTTCAACACGCAGTTTTCACTGCTTTTATACAAATCTAAAGCAGTAGTTTATTGATTGGTACCTTCATGGGTTTTTATGAACACAGTAGTCACTAGGAGCACCCTCCTGTGTCGAATCACACAGCCACTGTCTATCTCAATGTGGACTCTAATAAAAGTCGAGGAAGAAAGGCCAGACTTCATCATGAATCTGAGCAGAAAACAGAAGCCTCTTGGGGTCTGCACTGGTTATGTTTTTGTAAACTTGACAACTGGGAGGTTAGAATCATCTGAGGAGTGGAAACCTCAGCTGAGAAAATGTATCAGATTAGCCTATAAGGGCATTTCTTAATTAATGATTGACATGGGGGGGGCAGGCCAGAGGGGGTAGCCCTGGGTTTCATAAAAATAAGATCAACAAGATGACACCGAGAAGCATCTGCATGGTGGAGGATACCATGGTTCTGACAAAGTGGCAGCCTGCAGAATGGAAAAACATTCTTACCAACTACACATCTGTTAGAGGGCTGATGTCCAAACTATATAAAGGGCTCAAATAAAAACTAGCCATCAAGAAAGCAATCCAATTTAAAAATGGAATATAGATCTAAACAAATAATTCTCAATAAGGGAATCTCAAGTGGCTGGGAAACACTTCCAAAGAAATGTTCAACATCCTTAGCCGTCAAAAATATGCAAATCAAAACTACTTTGAGATTTCATCTTACTCCTGTCAGAGTGACTAAGGTCAATAAAGCAAGTGATAGCTCATGCTGGCGAGGATGTGGAGCAAGGGAACACTCATCCATCGCTGGTGGGAGTGTAAACTTGAACAGCCACTATGGAAATCAGTGTGGAAATCCCTCAGGAAGATGAGAATGGTCTATCTCAAGATCTAGCTATACCATTCTTGGGCATATATCCAAACAATGTGTCAGCCTATCACAGAGACACTTGTTAAACCATGTTCCTTGTTGCTCTGTTTCTACTAGCCAGGAAGTGGAAACAATCTAAAAGTTCCTCAGCCAAAGAATGGATAAAGATAGAATGTGGCTGCTGGTGGGACTGCAAGCTGGTACAGCCACTCTGGAATTCAGTCTGGCGGTTCCTCAGAAAACTGGACACAATACTTCCGGAGGACCCAGCCATACCACTCCTGGGCATATATCCAGAAGATTCCCCAGCATGCAATAAGGATATATGCTCCACAATGTTCATAGCAGCC
>BDUI01000021.1:1349754-1365066 GCA_002335545.1 Apodemus speciosus
GCTGTCCTGGAACTCACTCTGTAGACCAGGCTGGCCTCGAACTCAGAAATCCGCCTGTCTCTGCCTCCCAGAGTGCTGGGATTACAGGCGTGCGCTGCCGTCGCCCGGCTCAGTGTGATGTCTTAATTGTGATTATTGGTTACAGGAGTTAGTATCTGCCCATCTTCCTTGAACTTGGTATTGACGTTGGCACATTTGATTACATAAAAATTAATCCCCAATAAGGTAAAACTACAATACAAAATAAAGTAGGTTTTTATAAGAGAAGCAAAAATCATCATCATCAGTCATTATCATCATATCATCATCATCATCATCATCATCATCATCATCATCATCATCAAACACCGTGGGCAGCAAACCAGTAAGCAGCACCCTTCCATAGCCTCAGTGTCACTTCCTGCCTCCAGGTTCCTGCCTTGGGTTCCTGCCTTGACTTCACTTCATAATGAGCTGTGAGCTATAACCTAAAAGAACCTATAACTTCTCCCAAGTTGTTTTTGGTCACGGTATTTACAGAAGGAATGTAAAGCAAATGAGTGCAGGGATGGACTCCAGATAATAATCAAAAAGGAGGGAATCTAGTGATTTAGACTACAGTAGGGGAGAGGGTGTGAAGAAACTGAGAATGGCTGGCAGACATACAATATCGAAGCAACTACCCCTACCCCAGCAAGGTCTAGGTCTGCCCTATTAGACCACAGACACTTTGGAATTATCCAATCAAACCTCAAAGAAGCCAGTATAGACTAAGCAAGCCTACCCACTACCTCATAAAGCCCCGAAGGACGACTGGAAGTCTTTTTCCATCTGTCTATCTCCCCGAGGAGAGAGAATAAAGTGTAGCAAAAATGAACCAACCACTGTAGCTACATGATTGTTCCTTTAAACGTACCTTGATTCAAAGCGAGAGCAGGGGCATAAATCACAATCCCAGTGTACAGAATCTAGCAGGGGCGGGGGAGAAAAACAATGACAACACGAAGTATAAAATTAATGAGTTCCAAACACAAATTATAAAATCAATTACGAACTGACCCATTTCAATATAGTTAAATGTGCTATTATAGCTTGAAAATATTTAAATAAAATCGTTCTTTTTTTTTCTGTCTACAGTGTATCTAAAACACCACAAAAATCTTTTATGAAGACTTTTTGTAAAAGTGGGATGTTTAGTACAAAAATATGTTCGTTGATCCACCAACTCAAGCGTAAACTCAGTTTTCGTAGATTTAAAATACATAAAGACAGAGAAACGATGACAGGTTAGCCCCACAATTATATGCCTTCAAATATCTCTAGCCACCATTTTCTTTTTTCTATCACTGTAGATGGAATCCAGGGTCTTATGCAAACACCATAAGCAGTCTACAGCTAAGCTACAAACTGACCATTCAAGTGATATTCAAGTAGTAATTTTTTTGAAAACTGGCTTTTAAACTCATTTGACAAAAGTGTAAATTTGTTTCAAGGCCAGCCAGGACTGCAGAGCACATGCAGGACAGCCAGGGCTCTGTTACACAAAGAAATGCTGTCTTGAAAAAACAAACAAACAAAACACAAAAAATCAAAAGTGCAAATTTGCACTTCAAGGATTATAATCCATCATTTTATATAATCACTCTCCTCTCATGTATTCAATAAATATGTATTAGCCTTGAAGACAATTGTTAATACTACGTGTCTGTTTCTCAAAATATCATTTTCATTGCATTTCACCCTTCAAATACATTCTATAGCGGGCAGTTCCAAGTAACATTATAAAATGTTGTAAACTTATATGCTATTTGAATGCTTAATTATGCTACATGGAAGCAAGTCCTTCAAATAGGAAGTGTTAATGCTCTCCTCCTTTGAAAAGAAATGGCCAGGGCTGGAGAGATGGCTCAGTGGTTAAGAGCATTGACTGCTACTCTTCCAGAGGTCCTGAGTTCAATTCCCAGCAACCACATGGTGGCTCACAACCATCTGTAATGGGATCTGATGCTCTCTTCTGGTGTGTCTGAAGAGAGCAATGTGTACCCATATACATAAAATAAATAATAAATCTTTGAAAAAAAGAAAAGAAAAGAAATGGCCATTATGCTGTCCATGTTGAAGATCTGAAATGGGACACACTGTCTTCATAACAACTGTCCCCATTTCTTGGTCATGGAGGCATCTTTATCAAGAACAAGTACTACATGCTAGCAACTAGCCCTAGATTATCAGTCTCCACCTGCCTTTTCACACTGCAGGTGCTAAGACCTGACGAAATGCACAAATACAAACACAAAGCCAAGTTAAACAGTGGCAAAGGGCCATCTGTCTCCCATCTCTCTGGAGCAAGTGCTTAAGTGGCTGTTGACTGGAGACCCCCAAACTGTAGACCTCCCTTACTAAATCCGGACCTAAAATGCTCGGCTGTGGCAAGAGAGAGATAAATGCCGTGATAAGGATCATGGAACCCCTCCAGCAGCCTCCTAATCGACAAGAAGCATCAAGCAGTGACTCATACTTTTACTTGGCAAACCTTCACTTTCCATTCATGTTCGTCATTAATTATGCCTGTCTACATTTGCATATTCTTGAATGGCTGGATTGTGTGTTTGTCTTTGAGATCTCTCTTGAAACTCAGAATTCTGCTTTACACTAAGTGTGCTGCTCCAATTGCAGCACGCTCAAGTTTTTAAAGAATGCTGATTCATTTTTGAAGTATGCTTTCACACAAAATTCTTCCCTAAAGTCTTCCTGTCAAGTTTATATCTATTATGTAGTCAGTTGAAGGAAGACTGAGAGATCTACACCTTGTTTCCCTTGTATGAGAATCTCTCCTGGTCATTTGAGCTCCCTCAAATATTATTTTCAATAATGCACTCACTGTCAGCTTGTTAGGAAGGGTATTTTCCTAAAGCTCTATGTCCATCGTTTGACCAATCCAGTATTTAAATTCACTTAAACCGTGGCTACAATCTGGATGTAAAGTGAATAAAAAAAATAAGTTATTGAAGAAAATTGTTCTACTCCAGCTTCAGGTCAAAGTCACTTCACTCAATAAATAGCAATGGCTATTTAAAAAAAAAAAGTTCACTTAAACCGTTGTTTTTCAAGAACTTAACATGTTCACTAAAACACAGTTTAAGGATCTTTAGGTTTCGTTGTGAAGACGAGCTTTTGTTTTTGTTTGGTTTGGTTTGGTTTTTCATTTCCTTGTRGTGTCATCATCTCCTCTTTACCTTCTATGTATTTCCCAAACAAGGCTTACTGGAAGATTAAAAACATTTTTGATAGCAAAGGAGAAAGTAAATTAATAGAGAGGTACTTACTGTTTGAACGATGAAGAGGATTGTGCCACAGAGACGAATAAATCGATTAAATCGTAGTTCCAAATACTGTTGAGAGAGAGAGAGAGAGAGAGAGAGAGAGAGAGAGAGAGAGAGAGAGAGAGATGACTCTTCTAAACACATTTTAAATAGAGAACTGAAGGTGAAACATTGAAGAAACTTCGTAACTTATTTGCATTCTTGTTTTTATTTTACTAGAACGATTTTTACTTATTATAGCGCAAAACTGATGCTTTAGACTACCACTCAACGACTTTTAATATGCACAAAGCTTTCCGTAATCCTCTCGCACAATCATCTCATGAAAACTCCTCTGTGCTGCCCCTGTCAATCACCAGTCTATTGTTTTCTTCTTTCCTCTTAGTAACCACTCTCTGTTTCTTTTGATTTGGTTGAGAAATCAGCCTTTTTCTATTTCACAGACTGGAAATCTACATCAGCTACCCTGCCTCTTTCGAGCAAGAGGAAATCATGTAACCCCAGGACAGCCAATCACCTTCTCCTCTGGATGGAAACTGCTAAACTGGGGAGAGATTGGATTGGCACAGTGTGATCCTGACAGGAAGAACTGAAGGAGCTGTTTACTCTGCCTCTCAGACTGTTCTATGAGCTACCTTCAAATCCTTGCTCTGTGATCCTTAGTGCACCAGTGTGTGCATGTGTGCGTGTATTTGTGTGTGTGTACACATTGTATATGTATGCATGTGTATGCATAAATGTATAAATGTATTATGTGTAAGTGTGGATATGTGTATAAATGTGTGTATGTGTGCATTTTTTGTTTGTTTGTTTTTTCGAGACAGGGTTTCTCTGTGTAGTCCTGGCTGGACTGGAACTCACTCTGTAGACCAGGCTGGCCTCGAACTCAGAAATCCACCTGCCTCAGCCTCCCAAGTGCTGGGATTACAGGCGCGCGCCACCACGACCGGCTGTATGTGTGCATGTATAAGTATGTGTATATATTGGAAGAACATGTGTATGTGTGTAAGTGTATTGCATGTGTGAGTGTGTGTGTGAGTGTGTGTATGTGTATGTGTGTGTGAGGTGTAACTCATCACTGAGGTCAGGTTTTCGGTGTTGCTTTGTCTCATTCTGTCCTCTCTCGGAGACATGGTCTGCCTATAAAGACCAGGCTTTGTGCTTCTGATCCTTCTGCACTTTCTTTCTAAGTGAATTTACATATATATGCCACCATTTTGGCAACCCAGGTCAGTTTATTGGTTTGGGTTTTGCTTTTGGTTTTGAAATGGGATTTCATTATGCAGCCCAGACTGGCCTCAGTTTCCCATCCTTCTGCCTCAGTCTCTTGAGAGTCAGGTTATCTTCTGTTTAGAGCCAAGACCCTTTCCATCTTTACAACTCTCCTTGGAATCTACTACAGCTTATAACATGGCCTGTTTCGTTCCTGTGTTGTGTAGTATATAATAATATTTTACAGTTAGAATCAGAATTTCCAAGCTGAAGGACAAGATATTATTTAACTTGAGTATTATTAGTACATGTAGGAAGAAGTGAATGACTAGGACTCTTGCTGTACAATAGGAGAGACAGAACAGGAGGAGGAGACACCGGAGAAGGAGGAGAAATTGGCATTAGCTAATCATCAAATGGAAAGACATGAGTAGTTTCGCTGCATAGTCACAACTAACGCATCTGGTATACTTGGTCACTCTGTGAAGCAGGCACTATGTTAGAGATGAGGCTGCTCAGAGAGGACCAAGACGATAATCTGTTTTAAGGGACATGACATAAGTTTACAAACTTTGACTCACGGAATCTGTGCCTATAACCACATAAATAAAAAGAAAATAGTCTGGCCATGAATTTAAGACTCAGTAAGTACATAGTGCCACAGACAAACAAGACCTTCACTTGTCACTGATGGGTGATAAATTCCCAACACAGGGCAAGGCATTGTCTGCAGCAGAGTTACAGCCTCTGAGCAGTCCCAAGTCTGACTCGTGAGCTCGAGGCTACCATTTCTCTATCTCAGCTTCCTTGTGCTTAAAGTGAGGATCCCAGGAGCGATTCTTTCTCTTTGAATTTGCAAGGGAAGGTATCCGATGTTATAAATAGATAAGAACCACCTTGTATTTAATCTTATTACTAGCCTCTACTTTTTGTGCTTCTCTTACATATTTTATCAATAAATTTTGTACTTTGGCAAAAAAAAATTAAAATAAATAGATAAGAAGATATAAACTTTTAAAGCTTAGATGCTAAGGATAATGGAATTGATAGCCAAGGACCTTGTGGATCATGTATGTACTTTGGAAAGTGGAGACATTTCTGAAAACTGGAAACAGTGGCATTAGTTTAGAAGAATTCTTAAGTAAATCTGCACTACATATAAGCGCACATGAGGGGGCTGGAGAGATGGCTCAGTGGTTAAGAGCACTGACTGCTCTTCCAAAGGTTCTGAGTTCAAATCCCAAAAACCACATGGTGGCTCACAACCATCCATAATGAGATCTGATGCCCTCTTCTGGTGTGTCTAAAGACAGCTACAGTATGCTTACCTCTAATAAATAAATAAATCTTTTAAAAAAAAATAAGTGCACATGAATAGAGAGAAAAGTCTTTTGTAGCTCTGGCTATCCTTGAACTCACATTTTAGCCCAGGGTAGCCTGAAACTCACAGAGATCCGCCTGCCTCTGCTTCACAAGTGCTTGGATTATAGGCATGCCTATCTAGATTTTTGCCTTTTCTAGATCCATGTATCCAGTCGCTGGAGATTTCACAAAGCTTAAGAGACCATGACAGAAAAAAAGAAAATATAACAAATTAAACCAAATAACTTGACACTTTTTACATATATTATTGTTCCAAAGATCAACTGACCAATATGTTTCTATTCACACAAAGTCAACTGAAGACAGAAACAAAAAGCCATGGTTCCTTTTCTAAACTTCAGAGGAAATATGTAAAAACCTAAGCAGAATCCCTGGTCCTGTTGCAGTAGGCTTAGAGAACATATCTAGAGTTTACAAGCAAAACTACAGAATAATAGATACCTACAGTGAACAGAGATCTTTCATAGTCCTCGGAATTCAGATTAACTTAGAGATGTAAAGGTTTTAATTGATATACATAATAAAGTAACTAAAATAGAGCCTGGGAGATCCCAAAGAAATTATTAATTGCCCTGGATTCTTGCAATAGGCTTCCTGCCAATCTATGAGTCTGGACATTGTTAAATGCCTATCATCTATATTTTGACAGTGATAGTAGAATAAAAATGTTGTAGTCAACCAAATCGGGCCATAGAAATAGAAATGTAGAGATAATTCATATTTTGGCAAGAATGTGTAGGTGACCATTAATTACTCAGTGTTAGGCAGCATGTCTGTAAAGGTGTCCTCAACACAGAACCACAAGGCCTCCCCTGACCCCAGACATCCTCTGCCATGACTAATTAACAGAGGCACAGCAAGCTTCCTTCTCCATGACCACCTGACACCCTTAGCTGAACATATGCAGCGTGATTATAAGTTCAAAGGTCCTGTATGACTTCCTCGGTTCTCTCTGAAATGCTTAGGGTTATAACCAACTCACTAGAGCCGTCGGAAGAAACCAGTAAGTTCCTTGGCATGGATTCTTATTCCTTCCCCACTCTGGCTTAGCTTACTCTGAGCCTGCAAGCATACCCTTACACAAAGTATGCTATATTGAGTTAGATAATATGTATAAAACATGCAGCCTGGTGCCTGGCATGAATTATAAACATTCGATAAACATTAGGTTTTTTTTTCTTTTTTCTTTCTTTCTTTCTTTTTTCTTTTTTGCCATTTTTAGCCAGAATCCTTGCTAACTTAACTTCCGTCACTAGAAACCCAGAAGTCCCTTTCTGGTTGAGTTAATGTTACAGCCCCGAAGAGGCATGGGTCAGTGGCTCTGAGAGCAGTGTTCTCCTGGCAGGGCTGGAGTCCTCTTACCAGGTTATTCGAGCCATTTTCTAAGTTTTGGAGTTGGTTAGCTACAGGTCAGAGCTCACAGACTTCAGTGCCTCCACAGTCCACCAGGTAACACCTGTGAGCAGCAGGACCCAGGACTTTACATCTTAAGATGCTGGGATAGTCCTCACACCCACTAAGAAATATGTTCTCCCACATAACACACTTATCATGGGCCCCTTCAGTGCCGCCCATCTTCCATGCACTTTTTATAAAGACACGTAGGTAGGTAAGGATTTCCCCACCATAAGAACGCTGATACGCATGTGCAAAAAAGCCTCAGTATAGGCATTAGCCAAGCAAGATCAGTGACAGTTGCCGGAGGCTTGGCGGCCACGGGAAATGAGAGTGCATCACCAGCCTCCTGAGTTTTCAAGGGGCACTTGAGATTTCATCTGCTGTTCCTCACTGGTGAATTCTTAAATTAATAATTTCTTAAAGTCGGGCAATGGTGGCACACGCCTTTAATCCTAGCACTTGGGAGGCAGAGGCAGGCAGATTTCTGAGTTTGAGGCCAGCCTGGTCTACAGAGTGAGTTCCAGGACAGCCAGGGCTACACAGAGAAACCCTGTCTCGAAAAACCAAACCAAAACAAACAAACAAAAAAAACTTAAACAAAATAACCATGGCTTATTATGAAGGTTTTGAAAAACAACATAAGACAGCAGTGAGAACTGAATCTGGCCTGGCACAGCCAGTTTGTCACCTCCCTGTCCCAAAGAGAAATCTTCTCACACCTAGGGTGAAGACGAAGTTTCAGTAAACACAGTGACCACAGTTAGAAGGCAATTCAGCCTCGGACATGCCCAGACTTGGATGGCATCTTTAGAACACAGACAGGGTTTGCCACCAACACTTGCCATGCCAATGAGACAGGTGCCCAGCACAGACTGAACCAGCCTCGCTGTGAAACCACCTTCCAGGGAAATGGACCAAGAGGCTGTGAGCTGAGGTGCCTCGCTCCCTGGTTGGTAGCCTAGTGCTGTGGGAACTTGTCTGTGAAGCTTGCAGGTCATCCCTGGAGAGGCTGAACTTTCTCTTTTCCTCTTTTCCTTTCTTTTCTTTCTTTCTTTTTTCTTTTCTTTTTTTTTTTTTTTTTCAGAGGCACAGGCACACACCTTTGACATCTCTTTAAGTGGAACCAAACCAAACACTCTTCATCATCCAAAAGCCTTGTCCGGAGAACAGCTTTTAAAACGGACATCCAGAGGAACACAGGAAATGTGGGTCTCCCGCCATGACCTTTCTGTAGCGAAGCAGCAAGCGGTGCTGTTTAAGAACCTTGCTGCGTAGTTTTTTCTAGTCATCTCAGGATAACTTCCGCCATGGTAGTTGTATTCAGCTCTTACCCAGCATACGGTCTGTGCTAGGCTCTATGCTAAAAGGAACGCATCTATCAGCGCATTTAATTCTCTCCACAATCAGATGAAGTTGCCAGGACTATTTTTTTTTTCTTGAGATGAAGATTATCAGTACAAAAGGTTAAGTAAATGGCCCAAGGTCATTCACAAGTGGTGGAATTTGGTTTCAAGGCAAGCTCTGGAACAAATGCTACATCCAAATCACTAAGGTGGACAAATTCTTGGGATGGGGACAGAGAGAGAGAGAGAGAGAGAGAGAGAGAGAGAGAGAGAGAGAGAGAGAGAGAGAGAGAGAGACTGACTTAACGCTTCATAAAGTCAGGAAAGACCCTAGCGAATTCTACTTGCTTTGCTTTGGAGCTGAGCTCAAAAAAACCAATCCTATTTCCCTTAGAAGCCATATGTCTTTTCTGTGGCTCACGGCATGGGGTGGGGGTGGGATAATCCGAGATGCACCCACAAGGAGAAATTTCCATATGGCAGAAACTGCTTGCCCCCAGAAAGTCCCTACTAGAGCCTGAAAATGCAAGCCAGCCTCCCCTCTCCCGGACCCCGACCTGATCTCTCACCTCGTAGGTGCTGGTGATCCCCAGCCTATAGAACACCGGAAGGAAGACCTCCGCGCTGATCACCACTACAAAAAAGTAGGTGATGCCAAAGATGCTGAATATCGCCCCAAAACGGTAGACCTCGGCGGGGGTGCCCAGGACAGTGACAGCGGACATGAAGCTGGCGGTGAGGGACAGAGCCACAGGCACAGCGGTCATACTACGGCCGCCCATCAGAAAGTCCTTGGAGGTCTGCTGGCCGCCCCCCGCGAAGGCATAATAGATGCCGATGGCCGCTGAGATGAGCAGCATGCCTGCAAACACCACGTAGTCCCACACCACAAAGCTGCCGATGTCCCGCGACGCGTCCATGGTCCCCGCTGCGCCCAGAGTGCACAGTGGTGGCAGGCACAGCACAGGTGGTTTTAGCCTCGGGCCGGCGCTCGCCTTTTTCTCCCTGTTGAAAGCAGGCGTAGCGTCCCGCAGAGATCAGGTATGACCTGCAGGTGTGGATCCTCGACGAACTAAGAGCCTAAATACCTGCTGCCAAACGCCCGATAGATCGGGGAGACCCCTGTCGCCAGCTGCGCAGCTGCGACACTCTGGGACCAGGAGAAGTCGCGCGAGGCAGCGCTGATCGCTCACCAGGTGTGGCCCTGGGTGGCCCTGACTGCGACTGCCTCGGCAGGCACCAGCGACTCTGGGGCGCGGGGGGGGGGGGGGGAGAATTGGAACCTCCCGCCGCGTCCAGCGAATCCACAGCGCGCGCTCTGCGCAAGTTTTATTAAGTGACAGCGGCGGGGACGCAGCATTTAAACAGGCAGGTGATGGGTGTGTGTTTGGGACGGTGGGGCGGATCGAAGGGCAGTTGTCACGCTTTCCAGTTCACAGCCCAGGTCCTTGCTTGAAGGTGCGCTTAGAGTTTGGGGACCATCATCACTTGACAGATTAATGGGTGACGGGAGTGACAGTTGCGGTAATAGATCTTAGTGGTTAGGCAGGCGAGCAACTATAAAGGAACCGAAGAAGGCTGTGCTGTGGGTTGCTTGCGTTTTCACTCATCAAACATTTCTGATCCCTTGTAGCCTATTTAATACCCTTCTATAGCCTGTAGTAGCAATGACAGCCGCTATTCTCTAATGACATTAGGTTTAAAAAACAAAAACAGATGTAACACTTTTGCACTAGCAAGCTTGATTTTTACAATCACCCTTACGTTAGGAATGACCTCCATTTTTCTAAGAAGGAAAAGTCTTTCAGGGAGGTGAAGTCACTAGCCTTGGAGACACACGCCTGTAATTCTAGCATTTGGGAAGTGGAAATAGGAAGATCAAAAGGTCAGCCTTGGCTGTGCTGCAAGTTCGGAGCCAGCAAAAACTGCGAGAGACTCTACTGTGAGGCAAGGAGGAAAGGAGAATGAGAAAGAGAAAGAGAGGAAGAGAGGGTAGGAGAGAAGATGCCTCACTTGCACAAGGAAATGGTGGCCGCGGCGGCTTTTAAATCAGGTCGTGTGTTAACAGTAGACACTAATGTTACACTTAAGCAAACCCACTTAAATACAAACATTCTGCGATGCGTTTCTAAAGACTTGTTTTTATTTTATGTGTATGGGTGCTTTGCCCGCATGTACCTTGTGCATGCAGTGCCAGTGGAGGCCAGAAGGGGGCATCAGATTGCCTGGAATTACAGACAATTTTGAGGCACCATGGGTGCCAGGAACTCATCCCAGGTCCTCTAGAAGGGTAGTCAGTATTCTTAACCAATGGGCCACCTCTCTAGACCCTGGGAAGATTATGTCTATCGCTCAGAACATGTTTTAAGTATCTTACTTTGAAATATTACTACCAGTTCATGTGACACACAGTACCATGATTCTCTAGGTTTCCTACTAAAGGATCTCTCCTCCAGCCAAGTATATCCAGCCTTCTATCAATTTTAAACTGTCCTAGTTCATCTTCATACATCTTTGTAACTTACCAGTTGATCTGCAGGAATCAAATGCCTTCAGCCCAGCCCATTGTAAAGAAAGCTCTATTAGATTTTTTTTATCAATTGTTATCACATATATATGTACATGCATATATACATTATATGTGTGTACAAACACACAGAGATATATAATTATATAATATATACACATATACATACAATGCACACAACACACATATAATATAAATAAATATATATACATGTATATATATGTGTATATATATATATATATATATATATATAATTTGCAGAAGGAAACACAAGCTAAACTCAAACAACCCAGTCATTTAGATGTGGAGTGGAATTGTGTCCCATATGTGTGAAATGTACATCTACATATCATGTGTGTATGTCAAACTGTAAATACAACACAGAGAGAAACAATCCTTCCAGGAAATGAGTCTATTTCTGAAAATGCTCGTAAAGCCAACAGCCCTAAATATAAGAAAAGGTATTTAAGCAAAACTCTTCTTTTTGACACCTAGAGTTAAAGTACAGAACTTCAGGCTACCTGTGAGCAATCCAGCCCCACAGTCACTAAGAGGCAGACTCAGAAATGTTGCATCCTATAGAAAGAATCTCTTCTGTACTGTATGGAAGCATCATCTGCCAAAAAAAAAAAAAAAAAAAAAAAAAGCCGATGGCCTATTAACGGAAGCAGGAAATAGGAAGTAGGAATTCTGGTAGGAGAGAGGACTCTGGGATAGAGTCAAGCATGGGAACAGATTCACCAGAACTCTGGCATGAGACTGAGAGGAAACCAGCCAAGTGGCACTCACAGACTAGAACAAACAGGTTCTAATTAAGTGACGAGCTAGTCAGGGACCAAGCCAAAGCTGTGACCCAGGCATTTATTAATAAATAATAAGTCTCAGAGTCATGATTCCAGGACCTGGGGTGTGAGTGGAATGGCCCGAGGTTACAACTTCCTGACTGCTACGCGTTGGCCATGCCTTGGCAAAGACCCTACGTCTCTGTCTTAGTTTTCTTTACTCAAAATAATTAGCAATATTTTCATCTTTACATCTACTTACTGTGTGTGTGTGTGTGTGTGTGTGTGTGTGTGTGTGACACAGTATACATGCCACATGTGTACATGAGGAGGTCAGAGGACTACCTGCTTAGGTCTCACTCCTTCCATTATGCAGGTTCCAGGACTTGAATTCAGGTCATTAGTCTTGGTAGCAAGAGCCTTTACTTGCGAATCTATCTTCTTGGCCTTCATACTTGTAGAGGCATGGCTCTTGACACTGCTGAGTTCTGGAAACTCGGTAAGTCTTAACTTGCTTTATGGTTTAGTAAGTAACAATGGACTGGTAAAATTATACTTTAGAAGTTCTACTGTTGGATAGGCACAGACCCCAGTTAAGGGATGGGACCACCCACCCACCAGAATTCCTCCTGTGAGAAGGAAATGCAGGGACAAGGAGTGGAGCAGAAAATGAAGGAAAGTCCATCCAGAGACTGCCCCACCTAGGGATCCATCCCATCTGCTGACACCAAACCCAGATATTGCTGATGTCAGGAAGTGCTTGTTGATAGGAGCCCAGTATAGCTGTCCTCTGAGAGGCTCTGACAGAGCCAGACCAATACAGATGCGGATGTACACAGCCAAACATGGAACTGAGTGTGAAGACCCCAATGGGGAAGTTAGGGCAAGGACTGTAGGAGCTGAAGGAGTTTGCAACCTCATAGGAAGAACCACAATATCAACCAACCAGACCCCCAAAGCTCCAAGGGACTAAACCACCAACCGAAGAGTGCACAGGGGGCACCCATGGCTCCTGCTGATGTGTAGCAGAGCACTGCCTTATCTGGCATCACTGGGAGGGGAGCCCCTTGGTCCTGTGGAGGCTTGAGGACCTAGGATAGGGGAACCCTAGGCCACTGAGGCAGGAGTGGGTGGGGGAGCACTCTCATAGAGGCAGGGGGAGGAAGGAGAGGATCGGGGGTTTGTGGAGGGGAAGCTGGGAAAGGGGATAACATTTGAAATGTAAATAAATAAAATAACCAATAAAATAATAAAAAAATAAAGAAGTTCTACTGTTAGGTATATCCATTTTCCTCATCATTCCTCCTTGTCTATAACATTTATGTAATGCTGCGAGTTGTGTATAAGCCATACCCTGTCCTTGCATGGCCCTTGGGTGTCCTGATACAAGTCTTCAAACAGTATCTTCAAGAAGAGTACGTGAGGGGTCTGGTTTTGTGCCTTTGTACACATAGGTAGGTCATTTGTTAACTTCACAAAACCTTTTTCTTCCAAACAGTTGGAAGAATCATTCATCTATCTTCTGATATTTCCTAATGCAGAGCTCATAAGTAGCTGGTCTTGTGGCTGAATGCTCAATATCTCTATTCCCAAGCTTTCAGCAATATCCAGACTATCACATTTACCATCAAAGTCACTCCTTCAGTATAAACAACTGCGACCTCTAAGTTGGACTATCAGAGGCTGGAGAGAGAGCTTTGCTGTTAAGAGCACTTGCTATTCCTGCAGAGGACCTGAGTTTGGGCCCCAGAGCCCATGTCAGGAAGCTCACAACCCCTTGTAACTCCAGCTTCAGAGGATCCAGTGCCCTCTTCTGGTCTCCAAGAGTCACAACACACAGACACGTGTATGCACGCACACAGACACACACAGACACACAGACACACCTTAAAATTAAATATAAGAACGAAAATTGAAAGTGGAAACTTCACTTATTGCTGCTGTTCCACTGTTCAGACTCTTTCTCAGAAATCTGTAAAATTCAATAACACTGACTAGTGACTTAAACTTTTCCCCCTCTAACCTGCGGGTCCTGAGTTTGTCTTCGGTGGCATTAACTTTGACATCTGAAATGGTGTCCTCTACTTTACTGCCCATGCTGTGGATTCGACCTCTGCTTCTATATTTTCATATAAGGAAAAAATTTTTCAAAACCATTCTAAAGTCTTTTTAGCTTTATTTTTTATAAGCTAATTTTTGTAAATTTCTTCTATTTGATCCCAGGAGCGATAACTTTACCATGCTCCATTTTTTTTCTCAGATTGTTGAAGAATTTTCATCCCTGCAGACCTCTGGGTCTGCCCCCAGCCCCTACCATAGGACAGTGTCTTAGTTAAGGTTACTATTGTTGGGATGAGACACCATAACCAAAGCAACTTGGGGAGAAAAGGTTCTATTTGTTTTACACCTCCACATTGCTGTTCTTCGTTAAAGGAAGTCCCGACAGTGACTCAAATCGGGGAGGAACCTGGAGGCCGGAGCTGATACAGAGGCCATGAGGGGAGCTGTTTCCTGGCTAGCTCCTAAAGGCTTACTCAGCCTGCTTTCTTAATGGAATTTGGGACTTGTAGGTGGCACCTAGAGGCGGCACCACCCTCAATGGGCTGGGCCCTCCACCATCAATCACTAATTAGGGAAATTCTCTACAGGGTTGCCTACAGCCTGATCTTATAGAAGCATTTTTTTTTTTTAAACTGAGGTTCCCTCCTCTCAAATGACTTTAGCTTGTGTCAAGTTGACATAAAACCATCCAGTACAAACATTATTTTTTTTTCTAATAACCACCTCATACAAAAGTTAATTTTTATATTTCTGGTCTGCCAAAAAATTGATGATGTGTTTTTCATCTCACTGGTCTCTTCTGGGAGTGTGTAACTTTACCGCTGAATGTTGTGGCTGAACTGAATTCAGACCTCAACACCATGATAGTCAGATTTTTGTTTATTTTTAGTCACCCCATCAGATGTAATGATTTTCCAACACTTTTCCCTGTTCTCAATACCTCGCTCTCTCACACCATCACCTCTAAATAAAATCCAGAGACGCTGTGGATCCCAGCGTCCACTGCGGTCCTTCCGTCTCCACCTGATCTGTTGTGCTTTACTTAAAAGAAAGAACGACATCTCTCAAAATTCACTGTCCACTCGCAGTTACCGCTCCTCACCAGTATCCTGCCAGAGGATTAAGATTATTTCGTCCCTGGAGGTGTTAGGGTTCCTATTGCTGTGATAAAATCCCAGGACCAAAAACAGCTTGGAACTCTCTTGCTTCCTTGCTCTTGTTGTTTCACCCCCTCCATTCCTCTTCTCTCTCTCTCTCTCTCTCTCTCTCTCTCTCTCTCTCTCTCTCTCTCTCTCTCTCTCTCT
>BDUI01000021.1:1365161-1396228 GCA_002335545.1 Apodemus speciosus
AAAAAAAAAAAAAAAGGCAAATTGGGGGGTCAGGGGAGATGGTTCATTTCAGCTTACAGTTGTAGCCTTTCATGGGGGGGGAGTAAAGGCAGGAACTCAAAGTCGACTCCTGGAGGCAGGAACAGAAGTCAGGCCATGGAATAGCACTGCTTACCAACTTGCTCTCCAGTGTCAGTTCAGCTTGACCACCTGCCCAGGGGATGGTGCCCAAAATGTGCCCTTCCACATCCATCATGAATCAAGAAAACACCCTATAGACTTGTCTACAGGCAAGCTGGATAGAGGAATTTTCTCAACCGAGGTTTCTCTTCCGTAATACCTTTAGCTTGTGTCAAGTTGAAAGAAAAAAAAAAAAACCAACCTAGCCCCTGATTGTACACTTGGGTATATTGGTGAACATCATACAGACAACAGAATACAGGCCATCTGGTACTCTGCAGAGGCACATGTAATGACACCAAACCAAACTTAGACAAGAAGGATTACTTTATATGAGGTATTTCCTTCCCAGTATGAACGAGAAAGTGTGTGTGTGTGTGTGTGTGTGTGTGTGTGTGTGTGTGTGTACATGTGTTTTCATTCAGTTAAATATGGCCCCAGCTGGGTGTGATAGTACAGGCCTAAAACTATCAGCAATGAGCTTGTATCATTATCAGTTATTGTGTGGGCATCTTATGAATTGAGAATTTATTGATATATAAATCTGACTAATTATAAAAAATAAAGAAAAATACCAGTAATCAGAAGTCTAAGGTAAGAGGATCTTGAAGACTGAAACCAGAAGGTTATAGACAGGGTTCTAAGCCAACATATGTCATAAGAAAACTCCATTTCAAATAGCAGCAACAACAAAATAGGATCTCTGGAAATTCAACATTATCTGGCTCTAACAAGCTGTCAGGGATTTCCTTCCATTTATTTCCCCACTTACACACCTGTAGCCTCCCCAGCGTCCTTTCTGTACCTGGGTTTTCCAAACTTGCCTCTGTCTCGGGGTGTGTGTACAGTTTCCCCTCTGTCCCGGACATTCTTCATTCTTCTTGCCGCTGTCATCAGGACCCACACCCGCCCTTCACTCATGCGTCTGTTCATACCAGCTCTTCCCGAGCACTCCTCCATCGCCTGACTCCCTTACCTGGTTCTTCATGTGCCTCCTGGTGGTGTGTTTCTTGTCTGGCTTGTGGTCTGCTGTCTCTCACTACTAGAGAAAGGGAAAGCAGGGACTCCATCTGTCCGTCCACCTATACTTCCTGGCTCTAGAACAGCCTGGTGTAAGGTGGGCATGCAGTATTAAACTTTCTTAATGAATAAATGGAAACCAAAAGGAATTATTAGAAAAGATTCTAATGGGTTGATTTAATCCTCGTTTTTTCAGTATTTTCATAGAAATGTTGAAGGAGAAAATTAGACAAACCACATCAGAAAGTACTTTTTATTTTGAAGCTGCATTTCAGACATAAAGGTTTTTGTTTTGTTTCACCAGCATGTTTTTCTTACCCATTTCATCAAATGGCATCAAATGTGGTTGCTAGAGACAGAAACAAACAAAAAGGAATCTGCAAAGAGACAAGTTATAGGTCTCTCTCTTTCCCTCTCTTCCTCTCTCTCTCTCTCTCTTTCTCTCTCTCTCTCTCTCTCTCTCTCTCCATCTCTGTCTCTCTTCTCTCTCTGTCTCTCTTCTCTGTCTCTCTCTGCCTCTCTCTGCCTCTCTCTGCCTCTCTCTCCCCCTCTCTCCTCCCTTCCCTACTTCCTCCTTCCCTCTATCTCTCCTGCCATCCCTCTCTGTCTCTGTCTCTGTCTCTGTCTCTGTCTGTCTCTGTCTCTCTGTCTCTGTCTCTGTCTCTGTCTCTCTCTCTCTCTCTCTCTCACACACACACACACACACACACACACACACACACACTTTTTTTCTGAGACATTGTTGTTCCATGCAATCCAGACTGACTTCAAAGTCATAATCCTCCTGCGTCAGCCTCAGGTGTGCTGGGATTACAGCAAGTGCCATCATACCTAGCTGTCAATTGCTTTCATGAAGGCCGTTAGCACAGGGGTGTCTCATGGATCTCATGAGGGAAATTCGGGCTCTAAAAAAGCAATCTGCATGCCTGCTTCATCCTTCCTCAGTCTCCCGTGTCTCACCGAAGGGGTTTTCGCTGCATTATCATAGCCAGTGGTCAAAACGCCCAGGCCGGTTCTTTTAACCCCTCAACGCAGTGGACAGCACAGGATAATTAACATCTTTGAATTCTAGTTCTAAATCTCTTGCAGAGGAAATCCAACTTGTATAGTTCAGGCTGCATGTCCTTGAACCTGGAACAGTATCATCAATGGTCAGGAGTGTCACTGTGGTTACCCACGTTGACATTAAGGTGGGTTAAGGGGACGAGTGTCTATGTAGGAGGGTAATGAGCTGGCAAGATACTGAAAGAAGTATCCCCTGTGAATCATCGCTGCCTCCTCATTCTCCCTGCCGAGAGCTGCTAAGTGCAGAAGGACTGCCATTTTCTTATCTCAGTAAAACCCCCAGATACCTGCATTATGTGCTGTATAAGGAAACACTAAATGTGTCGCCACACTCATACTGCTTTGGAACGCCTCTCAGCATTGAGAAAATTTTATCCAGGCTTTCTAAATGCAAACTTTGGGCATCTCAGTGGGCGTTCATTAGAATGTGAATAAAGATATATACTCTCGCGTGCTCTCCACTGGGGATAACAGGACAGGGAGACTCTTTACTCTCATTTTGAGGGAAAAAAAATAAAGGAAAATATATTCTGAGTACAGTGCAAATCCCTAATTACTCTTTGCCTAGAAATCCTAGTTGATACAAGGCTCTGGGTGGCAATGGAGTGTATATCATAGGACTTGACACAATGTATTTATGAGAATTAATACATTAATTGTATTGTGTTGGTTTCTCTTTTTCTTTCACGTATCACATTTAACACAAAGCACTTTCTATTCACAGTACCACCGGAATGGCACCGCTTCCACACGCAACACGGCAAGCCTGATTCAAGTTGCCTCTTCTCCCAGTTGAATCCCACTAGAGTCTCCTAACTTGTCATCATTTTCTTCCACATGTGAATCTTACTGTATAACCCCTTGTTCAAGATATCCCTCCCAACTCCCAGGACAAAGACTTGAGTGACAGGAAAGTTGCCCTTATTGTAGACCCTGGCTGCCAACATAGTGTCTCTTCTCCACTGGACTACCTTACTCCAGCGTTCTTGCTATTCTTCTGGTGCATCTAGAGGTTTTGGCCCAGAGCATTTAGACTTAACTGTTTCTCTATCTGGGATGTCTGTTGTTGTTGTTGTTGTTGGTTTTTGTTTTTTTTTTCAGAGAACCCTCTGATTTATATTCACGCTGTTCAGAAATGTTCCTTCTGGCCTGTTAGACTTTTCTGATGATTCTGCCTAAGATGTGGCCTGTCTCTTCCTGTCCCCACCCCTCACCAGTCCCTCTGCTCTTTTTCCTGACTATTCTCTCTAACCACACTCTTCCTTCTCACCACTCACTCCTGCTCTGGGTAATGACACAAGCAGATTAAAGTGATGGAGCAAGCACTTCAGCTGGAGCATGTGGACGTTCTTCCCATTTAAGAGGACTGACTTAGACTCCCTGGGTCTAGGAAGCCATTGAGAAATTCAGCATAAGCTATGACACATCCTCTATGGTCCCTAATGTGGAGTGCAACACATTCATTGGCTCCTTTGTAGTTCTTGAGGAAGCATCCATCACGTGTCTTTATTCTTTTTTTGCATTAAGGATATAATTACACACACCAAGCATCATGTGGACGGTTGGTGAGCACATATGTAAGTCCTATGGTGACTGCCTGTGAAATAATTGCCTATTTTAATATTAATACCCATTAATAGTATACATGGGTATTAACTTGGGGATTGAGAGGAAAAACATATTTCCTTTGAAACCTATTTTGAGTTCATTCTAACCTATAAGAATTCTTCCTACAGGGACTTTTGTAAACCAGAGAATGTTATTCATTGCTTGTTTCTTAATTCTACCCCCAAGAGAATGCCAGTTCTGTCAGGATGGTGCTACTGTGTCATCTAGGACAGACAGTACCTGAAGCCCTGGAAGTGTGGCTCAGAGGTAGAGAGCCTGCATAGCAGGCACAAGGCCCTGGGTTCAACTTCAGGAACCACAAGGGGGGGGGGGTAAGAAGAACGATGTTTACTTCCAATATTGTTATTTTGGAGAAGCCAACAAAGATGGCTAATTTCTGTGGTTATGTTGGAAGGAAAGATTCAAATACAGGAGTTATTATTTATGAGTTACAGTTATTCATCCTGATTTTTTTTTTGCTAAAAACTGTTTTTAGAATTGAAAATTATTATTATTTAGCTAAAATCACAAATAAAATTATGTTGAAGTCCAATGTTTTGGGCTTCAGTATCAGCCTCTGTATGATGTGCAGGTAAGTCCATGAACCTGTAGGCTTCGGGTTTCTCCTTGGTAAGCAGGCGTGAGGTTCCCAGTTCCTGAGTTCTAGTTCTCCTTCGCTCGAGTCAGCCTCACCCCACCCCTTCCATTCTTCAGGGCTGGCTACAGGTAGAACGTCAGTGGGCCAATCTAAATAGGCGGCACTATTTCCCAGCAGTCTTTAGGATGCTTCTCTCTATGTCACAAGTTGTCTTTCAGCCAAGAAGGCAGCTCTGGGTTCTGGTAACTGTGGTATGACATGTTCTCAGGATCCCATTCTCTCAGGATTGAAGGGACCTGTCAGGAAGCCCTACTGCTGACTGGCAAGAAGAAGCACACCCCAGGGTGTTGGGACTCCTGCTTTTCTGGTTTGGGTGGGGTGATGGGCTGGTCCTGAGCTTGTGCTGACTTTCATCGCTTTCCGTATTATCTGGCTCTCATTTCCTCCAGAAACAACCCCAGGAAGGGGAAGCTAGCTTTTGGTGATCATCTGATCGGAGAATCTCTAGGTCTGAGCACCAGCCTGCCAGCCTTGTGTGCCTAAGCAGCATTTCCCCCACTGTAGAGCCATCCCTATTCTGCATGTGCACTCACTCTGCATTGTCAGGTGAAGAACCTAGGGAGGGAGGGACCTAGAGCATACTCATCTGGTGACTAAGTTGTTTTCCATGTCACATAGCAGTGGCCTCTCTAACCTCTCTAACCCTAAGAAAAAAATACCTCCATTTCATCCACTCAACCTGTGACACTACGAGTCCCAGTTGTGTGATGGAGTTACCATGCCTTTGCACCCATCCACCAATCATTTACCAAAACCCTTTCAGGGGAGGACCAAGTATAACTGAGATCACTGAGTATATCAGCTTCTGCCACAAAATCAGAAAATACTTCAGCTTCTTTCTGTAACTTTTTTTAAAATAATTTTATGTGTATGTGTGAGTGCCTAAATGTATCTCTGTGTACCATGTGTATGGTACCCACAGAGGTCAGAAGGCATATCAGATGTCCTGGAACTGGAGTTACAGATGTTTTGGGGGTACCCTGTGTGTGCTGGGAACTGAACCTGGATCCTCTACAAAAACAGCAATTACTCTTAGTCTCTCCGGCCCTCCAGATGAGTTTCTTAGGGCAATGCTGAGATACCTGTGACTGGAAGAGCTGTTTTAAGGATTAGATGAGCTAGCACAAGCCAAGTGCTTAAATCCTGACATATAGTAAGTAGTCAACTAAAGTTAGCTGTTGTTTGGTTAATTATTGTCCTAATATATTTGGGATTCCTTTTTCCTTCTGGAGGGAAAAACATTCAAGGCATAGATTTTCAATCTTTAATGTTTTATATAAGGAGGGCAAATTATCTGCATATGCCATCATCAGGACAGAACATATTTTGAATAAATGCCTAGGCTGAGACAGAGGAAATGTACCACACACAAGTTTCCACGTGTGTGTGTGTGTGTGTGTGTGTGTGTGTGTGTGTGTGTGTGTGTGTACCACATGCATGCAGGTGTCTGAGAGGCCAGAAGATAGTGTCACGTCCCCTATTAACACCTTATGTGGGTGCTGGGTCCTCTGCAAAAGAAGCTAGTCCTCTTAGCTGCCAAGCTGTCTCCCCAGCTCTGAGTTCAGGAACCTTGCATCCAGGTTGTAGAAACAGGACGGACAGTCTACAGTAGCTGGAAATCTTTATAGTAGCAGCTGTTTCCGGTTTGGTTTGGTTTGGTTTGGTTTGCATATGTAGTGCTCTAGAACTTTTTCTTTATACTACGTCTGTAAGACACGTTGTTAGGGCCGGCAAGAGAAGAAGCAGAGCTTGCTGGAAAGCCTAAAATCTCTGAGTTCAATCCCTAGAGCCTTCATGGAAGGAAGTAGAAAACCAACTTCACATACTGAAGCCATGGCACATGTGCATTCATATACAGACATACACAGACACACACACACAGACACACACACACACACACACACACACACACATGCGATAAGTAAATAATAAACAGTCTAAAAATCTAAATAGTCGTGTTCTTAGTCCCTTCACAATGATGCCTATCTCAAAGCAGGGACCTACTTTTTAACCTTCTTTGTAAATCACTTCCTGTGTCTCGGATTTAATATAAAGTATATTGCCACTGCTTTTGAGACCTTGCAATGACTAAGGATGTGGTCCTATAAGTAGAGTGTCAGGGAGGACAGGCTGGACATGACTCTTGAGCAGCTATGTCTAGAAGGTCTGGCAAGCAGCTGCTCCAGGCCCTACTCACTCTGACAATTAACTCTACGACTAGTAGACACAGAACTTCTAAGATGAGGAGGGTCAACGGCAGGGAATAAACCCTCCAAATATCCTCCCTTCTAACGGTGCAAGGGGAAGACCTGGGCTCCTTCCTTCCTCTTAGGCGGGCTTCCCTGCAGACCACTGGGGTTAGAGCTCTGACTGCTAATGAACATCTGAAGCATCTGACCAGCACACACACAAGGCACATGCGCAGATGAGCCAGGGCTGCTTTCCAGATTCCAGCATTTAGGGGTATTGCCCGAGGAGAGGGGACAGGTAGACCAGTCCTACGTCCATAGACTTAAAGCTTTCTCTTTTGCCAGAAAAATGTAAGGCTTAACTAAAGCATTCAAAAGGTTTGCAAACTCACGTTATGCTAAATCTGCTGTCAGGTTCCTTTATCTTCAGTGGTAGCCTGTGAGCTCAGGCTGGCAGTGGTCTACCTGGTACTGGCTCTCGCAAGCCCTTTTGTTTCTTTGAAAGGAGCATCTCCGAGAAAACAACAAGGCCAGTCTCCTAGCTCCTTCTTGTATTGGAAAAGGGCTCCTGCATCCTTAAAACTTAATTCCCGGGGATCTCTCTAGGAAACGAGACCTAGAGAGACCTGGAACTAGTTCAGGCACTTTATTTTATTTTTTTATTGGATGTTTTATTTATTTACAGTTCAAATGTTATCCCCTTTCCCGGTTTCCCCTCCAGAAACTCCCTATCCCCTCCCCCTCCCCCTCCCCCTGCTTCTATGAGGGTGCTCCCCCACCCACCTATCCACTCCCACCTCCCCGCCCTGGCATTCCCTTACACTGAGGCATCGAGCCTTCACCGAACCAAGGAAATCTCCTCCCATTAATGCCCAACAAGGGTATCCTCTGCTACATATGCAACTGGAGCCATGGGTCGCTCCATGTGTACTCTTTGGTTGGTGGTTTAGTCCCTGGGAGCTCTGGGGGGTCTGGTTGGTTCGTATTGTTGTTCTTCTTATGGGGTTGCAAACCCCTCCAGCTCCTTCAGTCCTTTCTCTAACTCCTCCATTGGGAACCCTATGCTCAGTCCAATGGTTGGCTGCAAGCATCTATACTCATGCACGAGGCAATGCTGTTCACTTATAGTGGGAAAGGTTTAAACAGATGGGCCAAAGAAGGAACAGTAAGTGTCTACACCAGCGATTCTCAACCTGTGGGTGGAAATTTACTTGGGGGCTAACCAACTATTCCACAGAGGTCTCATATCAGATATCCTGCATATCAGATATTTACTTTATGATTCACAGCAATAGCAAAATTACAGTTATAAAGTAGCAACAAAATCATTTTATAGTCGCCAGTCACCTTGACATGAAAAACTGCACTAAAGAGTCATAGCATTAGGAAGGTTGAGAGCCACTGCTATGGACTTTCTTTCCTAAGACAGAACTTATAACATCATTAGATTTGAAGGGTAGTAAGTCTCATAAAACTTATGTTTCTTAAATTCACTTAAAATGTTGTTTAGATAACAGTGTATAACATACCACATGTTACTTATTTCCATTAATTTAGTATTTATTCACTTTACATACTGATTGCTGCCCCTATCTCCCCCTCACATAATCTCTCACCCCCTCCCCCTCCTCTTTCTTCTCTGAGCAGGTGGGGGCCCCCTAGGTACCCCCTGATCCTGGTACATCAAATCTCTTCAGGGCTAGCACATCCTCTCCCACTGAGGCCAGTGACTGGGGAATGAATGGGGAATGGGGACAGCCTCCCCTCCAGTTGCTGGGTAATCCACATGAAGACCTATCTGCACAGCTGCTACATACGTGCAGGGGGTTAGGAGGCAGGTCCAGCCTGTGCGTGTTCTTTGGTTGGTGGCTCAGTCTCTAAGAGCCACCAAGGGTCCAGGTTAGTTGACTCTGTTGATCTTCCTGTGGGATTCCTATTCCCTTGGGAGCCCTCACTCCTCCCCCCAACTCGTCAATAAGAGTCCCAGAGCTCCATCCAATGTTTGGCTGTGGGTATCTGCATCTGTTTCAGTCAACTACTGGGTGGAGCCTCTCAGAGGACAGTTATGTTAGGCTCCTGTCATGCATGTCCTTTTGGGTCTGGGTTACCTCACTCAGGATGATATTTCCTAGTTCCATCCATTTGCCTACAACATTCATGATGTCATTGTTTTTAATAGCTAAATAGTATTCCATTGTGTAAATGAACCACATTTTCTGTATCCATTCTTCAGTTGAGCAGCATCTGGGTTATTTCCAGTTTCTGGCTATTACGAATAAAGCTGCTATGAACATAATGGAGCACATGTTCTTATCATATCACACATTATTAAAACACCCTCTGAGGCACCTGGGAGGCTGTGGTGTTTTACTGCTTGGGTTTTATAGTGATGGCAAGGCCACAGGGAAACTAAGACTCTCCCTCAGAGACTCCCAGGCATTGCCAGCTCTGAAGTAGAGGGAAATCAAATTAAGAGCAGGAACCCCTGAGCTGTATAGGGGAATTCCCCTTTACTTTCTTGATATGCTAATACAATCTTCTACTTTATTTTATTGTTGTTCCTTGTGATTTCTAAAGAAGACCAGCTGATCTGGCTCATGTTAAATAAAAATAAGCTGATTTTTACAAAGGTTACAAGGAAATGTTCATCTGCTGATTTAAAAAGCCAGGGTTGAATGCCGAGAGGCCGAGAAGTAGTCTCCCCCAGGGAAAGAGCACACCTATTGTGTGACCCAACACCACGTGGCCAGCCCTGAACACATACATACAAGTAACATTACATAGACTGTGTGGGTTGTATTCATGTATTTAGGAGTGTGTGTGCATGGATAAAACAACAAGTAATGAAAAAATAAGCCATGGATTTTAAATAGAGCAAATGAAGGGGAAAACAAGAGGAAATGATGTACTTACAATCTCAAACAAAGTTAAAAAATAAAATATAGCCAATAATTAAAAAAATAAGGCAAAGGTAAAGGTTGAAGTGTGGTAAATAATGAAACCTAATGGAACCCATGTGGTTTTTATGCCTGTTTTATGTTTGTGCATGTGCCTTTCTTTGCTATAATGTAACAAAGTCTAACAGTGAGCTGATAACTTTTTTTAAAAAAAAAAATCATAATCTATGTGTATAACAAGGACTGTCCCTTCATGGCAGTTGCCTTCAGAGATGGTTTTAGTCTTCTTATGTGGCCATTAGACAACGTGGTTCAGAAAGAAGAAACTTTAGAATAATCTTTGGTAGCTGATGGGGTTGCCAGGCAACATGCAGGTAATGATTAAAAGTGAATTTTGTGTAAATATGGGGCATATCTATTCTAAAACCATGCTTACCTGAAGTTCCCATTCAACTGTGTCCTGCTCTGACATTGTGAATTCTGGCATCCGTAGGCCTGGGTACATTCGGATGAACACCTTAACAGATGCTAGTCTTCCTTGATAGGTGGCTGTGATTTTACTGTTTATAGCCTGTCAAGGTAAAGGCTTATGTCAAGAAGGATAAAGCCACCTCCAGACTGGTTTTCAGATGTGACTTATGAAGTGTCTCTGACAGAAACAGTTGGAACATTTACCAGTTGTTTTTCTAAGTTTTTTTAATTGGCATACAAATAACTTTCATAATATTCCAAATAGTTGGAATCAATGCCAGGATTTGTCAGTGTGCAGCCTCTCCATGGTTAGATTCTGACCAGGAAGTAAGGAAAGGGCCAGAGGTTTGTGAATAGTATCAACCCTTAGTGTCACCTAAGGATTGGTACCAACTACTGAACCTTTTACATTGTTGGCTATGGGTCCTGGCTAGGTTTTGTAACTCATTGACCTTCTAAACTCTTTGCTTTGGTTTGGAAGAACTGCACAGGAAAAATGCTTCTCCTGAAATAGTCAAATGAATTTAACCACTGGTGAAAAATAATTCTCTCCATGAAAATTTTCTATTATTAATGGTAATTCCCTGTTACTTCTGATATGATATGACATTCTGTTTTATACTTACTTGTATGATGATTTTTACTTAAATTTTAAGTCAAATTTTTAATTAGCATGCACAGTGTTCGATTTTCTTTCTGCTGGCTCCCCCAGCTCTTCTCCATCTGCTCCTGACACACTCTGTGCCCTTTAACCTCATAGTCTCTCCTCCAGTCACTCATGTTTGCCAAAGTGCTAGGCAGTCGGTACTCCATAAAGTGCTGGTGCATGATAGGAACTTGTTCAAATATTTGTTGGTATCATTGCCATAATCGTTTTCATAATGCCACCATGAGTATTGGCATACTACAATTCTCTGAACTCCTGAAAATGCAGTTACAGTGGGTCAGGAAGAGCAAGAGACTCCTGTTAAGCAGCATCAGACGAAGGCCCATTACACTGAAATAGATGCTTTTTGTTGCTGTTGCTGTTGCTGTTGCTGTTGCTGTTGCTGTTGTTGTTGTTGTTGTTGTTGTTGTTGTTGTTGTTGTTAAACTGTCTCTGGGGAAGGAGATTTGGGTAAGAATACTCCATACTCTCTCCAAACTTGGAAGTTAAAGATGACTAAAAAGTAAATAAGGTGACTCAGGTATGGTGAAGTAATCCTTTCTGTGAGTTCAATGGCAGGCAGCCTGGTCTATATCTTGAGTACCAGGCCAATTAAGATAATAGAGTAGAAGCCTGTCCAAATAAATAAATAAATAAATAAATAAATAAATAAATAAATAAATAAATAAATAAATAAATACAGTGAAAACAATATCTACTAAGACACGGCATTCCAGCCAGGCGGTGGTGGCACACGCCTTTAATCCCAGCACTTGGGAGGCAGAGGCAGGCGGATTTCTGAGTTCGAGGCCAACCTGATCTACAGAGTGAGTTCCAGGACAGCCAGGGCTACACAGAGAAACCCTATCTCGAAAAGACAAAAAAAAAAAAAAAAAAAAAGGACACCGCATTCCAAGGCACATTTCTTGGCAAGTAGTTCTTCTGCCCTAAAATTAAAACAAAAACAAAAACCCAAAGCTCTTTGAAAATTTTTGAAAATATCAGTTTGCTAAGTCAGTTGAGTATGTGATCCTTAAAATACCACTGATAGATGATGATAAAACATCACTAGACTCAGGTTTGCACATTTGACAACTTTTTATGAACAGTACAAACATACACACACACACACACACACACACACACACACACACACACACATGCACACACAAATGAATGCAACAACATCAAGGAACAAAAAAGGCCATGAACTTGAAAAAGAGCAAGAGGATACATAGGAGAGTTTGGAGAGAGGAAAGGAAGGGGAGGAGCACATGATGCAAATATACTATAATCTCAAAAATAAAAGAGCTAGTTTTAAAAATTATTTGAGGATACATGCAAGGAAAATTGGAGAAGGTATTTTTAGTAGTAATAGTAGACAAGTCACCCATATCCACTCCCTATAAAGAATTTTTGCAAATAAATAAAAAATATTCTCAATAGAATGATAGCCAAAAGACTTAACAGCAAACATAAAATAACTTGGCAGTATCCACTAAAGCTTGACACGACGCATACAATCCCTAAAGGCCTGGAAATTTATCCCTGTATGTATACAAAGCAGAAATGTATGCACGTGTTCACCACAAAACAAGCACCAGGATGTTTGAAGTGGGACTTTAAATAATTGCTCCTGTAAAGGTTAACACTCGTGGTCAGCTTGACACATTCGTAATCACATCTGGGTGTGTATTTCCGAACAGGTTTAGATGAGAAGACCCAACATGGATACAGGAGGCACCACCATATGGACTGAGGTCCCAGACTAGATGAGAAGGCAGTAAAGAGGAAGCTACCTGAATACTAGTATTCATCTCTCTCTGCCTCTAGGATACCGATACAGTATGGCCAGTCACTTCCGCTTCCACCAGCCAGGCCTTCTGTGATGGCCAGTCTTGGTTATCAACCTTAACTACACAGAGAATCAGCTAAGACTACGTGAGGCCCCACCCTGAATCTGGACCATAACTTCCTGTAGCAACCCACATAAAAAGACATGAAAAAAGGGAAGTTTTTGCTTTTTGCCTATTTGCTCTCTACCCTGTTACTGTTGCTGAGGCATTCCTGTACTGATATTAGAGCCTACTTTTTCAATTCCAACATAAAATGAAGACCGCCAGCTCTTTAGGATTCTTCCTAAAAAAGCATCAGATTGGGACTGCTGAGACTTAGTCTTGTAGACTGAACAACTACTGGATTCTTGGTCTTTCCACTGGGAAGCAGCCATTGTTGCACTATCTGGACCCCATTCCATAAGCCATTCTAAAAACCACTTTATATATGTGATATAATTTATATATTAATTATATAGAAATATGATACATGTCATCAACTTTGAACAAATAAGCCAGACACAAAAGATGACAAATGATATTGTTTCCTTTATGTAAAAAAAAATACACAAGACTTGGCAGTTTTGAAAGTTGGTGGTTCTACTTGGTAGGGGTAGAGGAGTGTGAGTGGTGACTGAAAAGATGTTCCCAAATGGCGACTGTGGTAGTTGCCATATCTATTAATCTGAAGGTTCATGATAAGTTTCAATCAGTTGATGAAAATCCAGTTGTTTGTGCTCTTATGTATAGACTACAATGTATATTATAATAGAATACTCACTTCAAGTATTAGAATTATAAAAAATATCTATTATCCAATGGTTATCAAAATTCCTCTTGGAGAGTAGTTTCTGTATGGTTGGAAGCAATATTTTTCTAAGATGCTGGAGAAAAGGTATTATAACACACCACTGTTGTTTTGCCTGCCCTGTATACTTCCTTGTTCTTTTAGAAATAAAACCCTAATTTTCGGTTGGGTATCTATCAATTGCACAGACTTATAACACCTTTTTTCTCTTCCCCACTACAAGTCAAACACTTTGAGAAATTCACATATTAGGGCAGCAGCTGGGCCCAATAACATATACATTTACTTAACCCAATTAACTGCCAAATTGTCTTGTAAGGAAGTCCATACGAGCTGTCTTCGTCCATTTTCTGTTATAGCAGAATATCATGGCTTGCATAGTTTATAAAGAACAGAAGCTTATTTGGCTCAATTCTGGAAGCTAGGCACTCCAGGGAATTGTGACAATACCTAATGATGACTTTTGTGCTGTACTATGTCATGGAAAAAAAGCAGAAAAGCATGCAAATGAATGTTAGAAGAGACAAAGTACAAGGGTCAGAGTTGTTCTGTAACAACCACTCTTTCAATAACTAACCCACTCTCATGATAACAGCACTAACCCATGCCCAAGGCATGCCCAGCCCTGTCTCATCCTGTCACATAGCCCACATCACACTGCGGGATCCAGCTTCCAACACATGAATGTGAGAGACACAGTCAAACTGTATCACTGCTCAGCAGTGGAGTGTGACTCGGTCATGCATGCAAACCTTCTCCACAAAGGACTTAATCTATCCATCGCCATGTTGTAAATTACCACTGTCTTCATTGCAAACAACACATTTATTAACTATTTCTGGGAGACAAGAATCTTAGAATGGACCTTTGCTCCAGGGGCTCTCATAAGACATAATCAGGTATGGAACAAGTCTGAAGTCCTGTGTGAAGACTGGATGTGGAGGTCGTGTTCCCAAGCTCACATGCTCAGAGCCCAGTTGACCAGACAACATCGTCATTTCTTGACAATTTAGGTCTAACATGGCTGCCTTGCTCCATGAAACTATACAGACTGAGCAGAGAGTGAAAGGATCTTCTGCTAAGATAGAAGTAAAAGTCGTATGCAACAGAACCATAGAGATTGCCTCCTATCCAGTTGTCTTATTACAGCAGTTAGAATGACATTTCAAAGCCAGTCTACTCAGAAGAGGGGACTAGATCAGGAGACGTGGATCAATGAAGACTATTTCAGAGTCTGTCCACCAGGGTGTTCAAGTAGTTAACTCAACTTTAATATCAAATTGAAAAGAATGTAAGATTATTAGTCTGCCTGGCTAATATGCTTTATCCTGCTACATATGCACAAGTTGCATAAATAAGGATATGGGTGGAAATGGGACCTAGCAGGTCAAAGAACTTGCAAATAAAGGCGAATTAAATTAAAGCTGCCAACGTAAGGTGGAAAAACATTTTGTAATAAACACTACTTATCTTCTTGAAACCTTGAGAAATCAAAGTAGCATCATAAACTTTATGGGAGTGTTGCTTTGAGAATACTGGCAGCCAGGTTATTTCCTGGCTATAAATTGTCTTCATGTTAGTCATAGCTCTTAGACGTACATTGGAAAAGACATGAGACCACAAGTACTTAAACAGCAAATTTAAAAACTCTTACGAGTCAGAAAATCATGTATATAATTTTGTTTATAATGTGATTTTATATATTGCTATAGAAGTATATTGTAGATTAATATAAAACGTAAAGTTATACATACTGCATATGAATTATATATATACCATATATAATACACTGTTTTCCTTTAGTTTATAAAATCTCTCTTTCAAAGTCAACTTTTTGAGGCTACTGTAAGGAAGAAACAGTTCTATATCCATAATCAAGTAGTTTAGATAAAAACATGTTGCCTCAGTTAAATACAGAAATAAGAACATAAAACCATGTTGATAGTATGTCTAAACAACTCTAATTCTGGAATATATTCCCCAAGTCATACTACTTCAGACTATAAAAAGATAGTGCCCCAAAGCTCATTTGTAAGTATTCACTAAATGATACTGTGAGTGTAATCACAGGAACATGTGATCTATGGGAATATACAATATATTTATATATAATATATAAATAATTCTGAAGATTAGGTTAGCAGCAATGTCTTCTGGCACGGGCTGTACATATGTGTTTGGGAAAGTCTGAGTCAATGATTCTCTTGACCTTAGCATGAGGTCCAATGTTCTGGAACTCACTAATGGTGTAGGATCTCAAGAGCCCACAAGAGTCTTTGAATCCTATCCCTTTCACTAGTCCAGCAGTTCGCAACCCGTGGGTCATGACCCCCAGAGGGTCACATCTCAGATATTTACATTACGATTCATAACAGTAGCAAGGTTACAGTTATGAAATAGCAATGAAAATAATTTTATGGTTGGGGGTCACCACAACATGAGGAACTGTATTAAAAGGATGCAGCATTAGGAAGGTTGAGAACCATTGCTCTAGATGAGAGCCTGGGAGGTAAAAGAAAAAAGTGAGGAAACAGAGTTGAGGTAGGAAGAAAGATTAGGGAACTACACAAACCCAGGGTCTCCATTCCCATCCTAATCTATGTACGCTCTATCCTTGGATCCGACCCTGAGCTCAATAAAGTTATAAAGAAAACTATAGAAGTGGGTTTACTTTAGGGCTGCCTATAATGATCAACTTCTATTTTGATTGCCTGGTATAACTTCCTCCATTTTAGTAAGAGCACTTTCATTTTCTCAAGTATCTACATATACCCCTCCAGTCAGTCCAGGCAACCTTGTAATTTGACCGTAAGACTCTAAAGGTAGACAGTCACTCAGCTCCAAACAGTCAAGAGCCAGGGCAATTGGCTCATGGATGAATGAGACACTCAAATGGGGACTTTTTCTAGAATGATTACAAAGGAAAATTCCTTTGAGGGTGCTAAGATGGCTGGATAGAGAGCCACCTGAGAATGAAGGTCTCATGGGATTATGCTGAAACAGTCTTTGAACAATAAATCTAAATCTCCTCCATCACAAAACCTATGTCCAGTAGTCAATAAAAATTCCAGCTATTAGCAGGGCGGTGGTGGCACATGCCTTTAATCCTAGCACTTGGGAGGCAGAGGCAGGCGGATTTCTGAGTTTGAGGCCAGCCTGCTCTGCAAAGTGAGTTCCAGGACAGCCAAGGCTACAGAGAGAAATCCTGTCTGAAAAAAAATCTAGCTATTTCAAGTATCTCCTGGAAAAGCTGGAGATAACTTTTACCTCTTATGTCCCTGAATCCACCTTCTGCTCCCCAAAGTCCTCTTTAATTTCTCCAGATGAGTAGTTATATGCTCATACATTTATGAGTTATGAATACTTAGGTAATGAGAGTAGGCAGGGAGTGTGTATACAAATGAAACTTGATTCATGGAAATGGAATCATTTCAGAAAAATCTCCTAAAATAGCTCTCCAAAATGAAATGAGACATTTTGCAAGGCTCCACATAGTTGAAACTATAGGACCAAGATGAGGGAACATTGATGGCTTGGATCTGAATGTGACCCACAAGATTCTGTTTTGAATTTTGTTCCAACATCTGGTGGCAATAGTTTATGTATCTGTGAAACCTTTAGGATGTGTGGCCTGGCTGGCAGAAGCAGGTCCCTTGGAGCATGCGTTCGAATGCATCCTTACCCTTGGTTCCTCCCTCACTCTGTTCCTTGGTCAGTTATAACGTGATCAGTCTCTGTCACATATTCTTCCCACCAGAAACTGGGCTTCTGAATCATGCCTTACTTGCCATGATATCCTGAGACCCTCTGATATAGCCAAAATAATTGTTTCTTCCCTAGAGTGATTGCTCTCAGATAAGGTATTGTGTACAGTACTTGTAAAAGTGTCGGGTACTGTACTGTGTACAGTACTGCAACACAAAGTATTGGATATGATACTGGGTACAGTGCTATGACACAAAGTTTCTTTTGTTTTTTTTGACACAAAGTTTCAAATATGGTACTCTGTACAGTACTGTGACACAAAATATCAAATATGGTACTCTGTACAATACTGTGACACAAAGTCACTGGTATAGAAAACTGGTAGCAGAATAATGGGGTCATTGCTATGGCCAAACCCAATCTTGTTGCTCTTAGGCTTTGGTAACTGATTCGTGGAATGAACTTGTAAGAATTTAGAGATACAAACTGGAGAAGCCCTATAACGGTGTAAGCAGAGATCAGCTGAAGGTTCAATGGGAAGTCAGAAGGTCAAAATGTTCACAGAAATCCCAACAGTGAAGGCTGGGCTCATGAGGTTCATATGGAAGCAAAACCTCTAATGGATATTAGAGACCATTCTCGTTTGGTTCTGGTAAAGCATTTTTGTATGCTTTCCCTGTGCCCTGAAATTTTGAGTAATGTGAATTCAAAAGTAATGGGCTAATTGATTTGGTAGGGTAAATTGAACAACAACATAGGACTCAAGTTATACCCTAGTTATTGATGGCTACTTTCATCCATATTTACAATAAGAATTCAAAGCAGGACTGGTGGGAGGGCTCAGTAGGTCGAGACACTTGGGTGAAGACGGGATGACTTGAATTCAATCCCTAAATCCCAAAAGGTGGGAAGAAAGAACTGACTCCCCAGAGTTGCCCTCTGACTTACCACACACATACTATGGTGTGTACATGCATGCATGGCACATGTGTGCACATGCCATATACATACAACATATATATATATACACATATATACATATATGTAAATAATTTTAAAATAATCTTGATTTAAAAAAAGAGCAGATAAAAAATGTGAAGAAATAGGCAATTGTGTGAGAAAAAGAGCACATTAAAGTCTGTGGCCAAAACTATTCTAATTGTTAAGAATAAAGATGTCATTTTTTTAAAAGCCAAGCTGCTGGATGCCTGCTGGGAGTGTGACCATTGGCTTTCCCTGCCCCAGTGCATGGACCGATATCCATTTGTATATATGGTCAACTCTAATCAGACTGTGGTAAAGATAAGAACAAGGAGAAGAATGAAGAAGAAAAAGGGGGGCATGAAGTTGGGAGGAAGACATGTTGAGAGGGGTCTCAGAGGGAGTCCCGGGAGGTATCCAGGTATAAAATGTTCAAATTACATTTTATACATGTATAAAATTTTCAGTGAATAAATAAAGCATATTATTAAAAACTAGAAGCAGCCAAGCTATTTCTACCAAGATGGTAGTAGGAAGGGTGATGTGAGAGAATTTCAGTAGATGAGTCTCCACCAACGAAACGCTCCAGGGTATAAAATTGAAAACTTGTCTAAAAGATGAAGCTTTGAAAAATGATTGCGTCCAGTTCTACTTAGGGAAGTGGGTTCCCTAGCTTAGTCCCCCAGACTCTCAAAGGCTTTTGCAACTGTGACTGAAGAGGTCCCTCAACTGCTTCTTCAGAGAGCAGGGTATCTAGCTATTGCCCACAGTGTGCTGGTCTTGAAGGCAGACAACTTGCAACCATGATGGAACTGTGAAAGCTTCCAGTATTTCAGAGAAGAGCCTGTGAGGTCAGGGTTTGTTGTAGGGTTGGGGGTCTCAGAAACCTTAGGGGAGCTACACACGAAGCTGTGAGAGTAAATTCCGAGCCACAGGGGAAACCTTTAGAGACACCAAGGGCATGCAACACGGGTGCTGGGGAAAGCTGTAAAATACTGACTGGAAACAGCCCAAGAGATGGAACATATGGGCTACAAATGACCAAGACCAGGCTGATTGGTACCCATGTCAAACTACTGCCCACCACTGATGCCGAACCCATAGAGCTATAGCAGTGAATGTTTTTTCCTGATGGTTTTCAGGCTTTCTTTGGTTCCATTCCTCTTCTCTGTACACCTCTTTATCTCTTCTGGGATGGCAATAATTACTGCATGCTGTTGGATGCTGAAAATGTGCATTTTCACATTTTCAGGCAAGAGGTGGGAGGAGGGGTTGGGGGTTTTAGGGGAGGGGGGAAACCGGGAAAGGTTTTAGCATTTGAAATGTAAATAAAGAATATATTCAATAAAAAAATATTTAAAAATAAAAGAAAATTGTGTAGCTTTCGTTCGTGTTTTACAAGTGTCGCAATTGAGAATTTGCCTCAAATCTCAGAAAAGACTTTGAACTTTGGACTTTTAAAGGATGCTTAAGCTGTTAAGACTGGGGAATTCCTGAGGTTGAACTGGTGCATTTTTTCATGTGATGGTTATGAGTCCTTGGAGTCTTGGGGCTGAAGATCACTTCTTGAATTTGAAATATCACTCACGGGATCATGTTTTGAATGCCTGATCTCTAAATGGTGCCATGATTTGGGATGCCCAGAGACTGTTGTGAAGTGGGGTCCACCTAGAAGCATGTCAGTATAGGATTGAAGGGAACGTTGAAGGCGATCCCCGTACCTTGCTCTCTGCTTTCTGTTCCAGAGTACCATACACAGCCTCCACCACACGCTCATGCTCCCATGGATCAGCTGCTCCTCAAGTCTTCCCTGCAGGACACTGAAATCCTCTGAGAGCACAACCCAAAAGTAAAGCTCTCCTTCACTGTTGTTTCCATTGGATATAGGGATCTTAGCAATGCAATGGGTACCAAGTAAACGGAAAACCAAATTCTAATGAAATCCATCTGATCACAAAGGATGTATGCCTTCCACCGTGCTGTCTAGTCTCTGCTTGCCTATCAATGATCAGGGATACATAACTTCAAGATAGACATTGTGGTGGTTAACTTCATGTATAACTTATCGAGACTATGGAGTGTCTAGAGATTTAAACATTATTCCTGTGGGGGGTGTGTGTGTGTGTGTGTGTGTGTGTGTGTGTGTGTGTGTGTGTACGTGTACATGTATGTGTACATGTATGTGTAAGAAAAAGAGATAGAGGGCTGGTGAGATGTCTCAGCAGTTAAGAGCACCAACTGTTCTTCGGGAGGTCATGAGTTCAAATCCCAGCAATCACATGGTGGCTCACAATCATCCATAATGAGAAGCAAATAAAGAAGCTATGGGCCGGAGCAAATGGGGTCAGAGAGAGAGGGAGAAAGGGAGGGAGAAAAAAGAAAAAAGAAAAAGAGAGAGTCCTCCAGATAAACATTTGAATAGGAAGACTGAGTAGAATAGATTGTGTTCCCTTATGTGGATAGATTCAGCCATCTGCTGAAGGTCTGAATAAAATAAAAGGAAATAAAGAACACTTTCTTCCCTATTTTTTTTAAGCTGGAATGTCAATTTTCTGTCATTACATTTACTACTGACTATCAGAAGTCTTCACCTAAGAGACTGAAAATATTGGACTTCTTCCCTTTCATATGATCTAATTCTTTATAACAAATTGCTACCTATACTTGAACCTGTTAATTGACAGATAGAGTGTAGATAGCAGTAAATGATGATAGAAAGATGGATAGACAGACAGACAGACAGTCAATCAAAGATCTTCCTCCAGCTACAAATGTTGCTGACTGGAGAGATTGTAGTATGTGTCTTTATCTAACACAATTGCTTTATCAGAGAGTCCATTGGCACTGGGCTGGATATGGAGGTCATTAGTAACAAATTATAGAAATGACCCCTGGAAGTATAGTCTTACAGAGGTCATTAGGTTCCTCCCACCGTTGGATTTCACCAGCTTGTCACTGAATTTCCAGGCAAAATTCTGTGGCTACTGACTACCCAGTTCTACCAGTGAAAGAAGTCTTGTTCCATGCTATGCTGAGCAAGGTTCGAGAAGAGTGATGGCTAATCTCCATTACCAGCCTGACTGGATTAGAATCAACACCTCTGGACCTGTTTGTGGGAGTATTTCTAGAGAGGACTGATTGAAGGACGAAGCCATACCTGGGCTTGGTGCTCAAACTGAGTAAAAGAGTGAAAATGAAAAGTTCTAGGTAAGTGTCAGCTTCTGACTCTGTTTCCCAGTCGGCCCAGAAGCCAGGGAGCAGCCCTGTGCCCCAACCCCRGGTCATGAAAGACCGTGCCTCCTCAAACTGTAAACCAGACATGTCCTCCTGCTCTTCCTTTCCTTTGTTAGGTCTTCCAACTCGGCAAGTAGAGGAGTGATAATGAAAATACTGTCAGTGGAGGCCTGTGGAATCTTTTAGTCACCAAGGCTGTTACGACACTAGGCCTCACCCAGGTCTCACAGCCACAAAGGCCTGCATGAGTTGTAAACAGATACCTGCTCCAGCGAAGATGCATGAGTGCATCTCATGGTGGCACAGAGCTCTGCCTCATGCTGAGACAGGTTTCAAGCTCTGTGTGCAAGCACCGACCTGGGATAACTGCACTGCTCAAGGTTATGAGTACCTCAGTGACTGCAAAGGACCTGCATAGTTTGGAGGATGGGGCTGGGGAAGAGTCAGACCCAAAGTTCATCTCTAAGATCAACAGTTATGCAAGTGAGAAACTGACCCTAGGGAAGGGAGAGATGACTCAGAGTTTTCCAAAGAAATCAGGTCAGCCCTTTCTTGGAAAGATCAGGAAGTCAAGGCCCATACCTAAACACAGAAAAAGCAATGTACAGCAAACCAGTAGCCAACATTAAACTAAATGGAGAGAAACTTGAAGTAATCCCACTAAAATCAGAGACTAGACAAGGTTGTCCCTCTCACTACCTGTTCAATATAGTACTCGAAGTCTTAGCCAGAACAATTAGAGAACAAAAGTAGGTCAAAGGATACAAATTGGAAAGGAAGAAGTCAAAATATCACTATTTGCAGATGATGATGGTATACTTAAGTGACCCCAAAAATTTCACCAGAGAACTCCTAAACCTAATAAACAACTTTAGCAAAGTGACTGAATATAAAATTAACTCAAACAAATCAGTAGCCTTCCTATACTCAAGGAAAAAGAGGCTGAGAAAGAAATTAGGGAAACAACACCCTTCACAATAGTCACAAATAATATGAAATACCTTGGTGTGACTCTAACCAAGCAAGTGAAAGATCTGTATGACATAAACTTCAAGTCTCTGAAGAAAGAAATTGAAGATCTCAGAAGATGGAAAGATCTCCCATACTCATGGATTGGCAGGATTAATATAGTAAAAATAGCCATCTTGCCTAAAGCAATCTACAGATTCAAAGCAATCCCCATGAAAATTCCAACTCAAATCTTCATAGAGTTAGAAAGAGCAATTTCCAAATTCATCTGAAATAACAAAAAACCCAAGATAGTGAAAACTATTCTTAACAACAAAAGAACTTCTTGGGGAAATCATCATCCTTGACCTCAAGCTCCATGATAAAAAAAAACTGCATGGTATTGGTACAATGACAGGCAGGTAGGCCAATGGAATAGAACTGAAGACCCAGAAATGAACCCACACACCTATGGTCAATTGATCTTTGACAAAGGAGCTAAAACCATCCAGAAGAAAAAAAAAAGACAACAAATGGTGCTGGGTCAACTGGCAGTCAATGTGTAGAAGAACGCAAATTGATCCATTCTTATCTCCCTGTACAAAGCTCAAGTCCAAGTGGATGAAGGACCTCCACATAAAACCTCATACGATGAAGCTAATAGAAGAGAAAGTGGGGAAGAGCCTGGAGCACATGGGCACAAGGAAAATTTCCAGAATAGAACACCAATAGCTTATGCTCTAAGATCAAGAATTGATAAATAGGACCTCATAAAATTGCAAAGATAAGGACACATTGTAAGGTAAAGGACACTGTCAATAGGACAAAAGGGCAACCAACAGATTGGGAAAAGATCTTTACCAATCCTACAACTGATTGAAGGCTAATATCCAATATATACAAAAAAACTCAAGAAGTTAGACTCCAGAGAAACAAATAACCCTATTTAAAATAGGGTACAGAGCTAAACAAAGAATTCTCAACTGAGGAATACTAAATGGCTGAGAAGCACCTAAATAAATGTTCAACATCCTTAATCATCAGGGAAATGCAAATCAAAACAACCTTGAGATTCCTCCTCACACTAGTCAGTATAGCTAAGATCAAAAACTCAGGGGACAGCAGATGCTGGAGTGGATGTGGAGAAAGAGGAACACTTTTCCATTGTTGGTGGGATTGCAAGCTGGTACAACCACTCTGAAAATCAGTTTGGTGGTTCCTCAGAAAATTGGACATAGTACTACCTGAGGACTCAGATATACCACTCCTGGACATATATCCAGAAGATGCTCCAACAGGTAATAAGACACATACTTCACTATGTTCATAGAAGCCTTATTTATAATAGCCAGAAGCTGGAAAGGACCCAAATGTCCCTCAACAGAAGAATGGATACAGAAAAATGTGGTACATTTACACAATGGAGAACTACTCAGTTATTAAAAACAATGAATTCATGAAATTCTTAGGCAAATGGATGGAACTAGAAAATATCATCCTGAGTGAGGTAACCCAGTCACAGAAGAACAAACGTGGTATAACTCACTGATAAGTGGGTATTAGCCCAGAAGCTTGGAATAGCTAAGATAAAATTCACAGACCATATGAAGCTCAAGAAGAAGGAAGATCAAAGTATGGATAATTCAGTCCTTCTTAGAAGGGGGATCAAAATACCCATGGGAGGAGATACAGAGACAAAGTGTGGAGCAGAGACTGAAGAAAAGGTCATTTAGAGACTTACCCACCTGGGGATCCATCCCATATACAGTTACCAACCCAGACACTATTATGGATGCCAACAAGTGCTTGCTGACAGGAGCCTGATATAGCTGTCTCCTGAGAGGCTTTGCCAGTACCTGACAAATACAGAGGTGGGTGCTCTTAGAGAACCATTGGACTGAACACAATGTCCCCAATAGATGAGTTAGAGAAAGGTCTCAAGGAGCTGAAGGGGTTTTCGCCCCATAGGAGGAACAACAATATGAACCAACCAGAACCCCCAGAGCTTCCAGGGACTAAACCACCAACCAAAGAGTACACATGGAGGGACCCATAGCTCCAGCTACATATGCAGCAGAGGATGACTTTGTCAGACATCAATGAGAGGAGAGGCCCTTGGTCCTGTGAAGGCTCGATGCCCCAGTGTAGGAGAATGCCAGGTCTGAAGTGGGAGTGGGGTTGGTGAGTCAGAGGAGAGGGGGTGGCATAGGGGGTTTTCAGAGGGGAAAAGAAGAAAGGGGATAACATTTGAAATGTAAATAAAGCAAATATCTAATAAAAAATGTAAAAAAGAACGAAACCAGATCAATTCGCAGCACCCACATGTTGGCTCTAAACCATCCACAGAACTCCAGTATTATGAGATCTGATGCCCTCCTCTGGCCTCTGTGGGCACTGCATGCACGTGGTACACAGACACACAAGCAGGCAAAACGTTCACATGCATAAAATAAAAAAGAAATATTGTTTTAAAGGAAAAGAAAACTTGAGCCTATCCCACAGGGACACTGGCCTCCACCCGCTGCGAGAACATGTTTAGAGGCTCTCGTCGAGAATTCTAGCTGAGGAAAGCCGCAGTTTATCTTCTTCCTGGCCTTGGAGTTTCACCACAGCAGTCCCAGCTCTGAGCTCCAAGGCAAAGTCCCCTGTTTCCTTCTGTACCTTGTTCTTGAGAAAGTAGGCCACGCTCCTCCCTGCTGCTTGAAAGAATGGCAAAAGCAGGCATTGGCCACGTGGCTAATGCATTTCAGTAGTTTATGCTGAGGGTAATGGCCTGGGAGGAGGGAGGGGTCGTGGAATTCTGCTTGGTCCCTGATTTCACTGAAGACATGCAATGGGTTTCAAATCTAATCTTTTACACAATCTGTTCTACCTCCTCAAAGTGGGTGGCATTTCTCTTCACGCTGCCTCTTAGCTAGGGAAGAAGTCATGTCAACAAATCTTTCCTGATGTCCTTTGTGTTTTTGTTGTTGTTGTTGTTTGGGTTTTGGTTTTGTTATTCTTTTGTTGCTTTGTTTTCTGCTGTTCTTGCTTGCATTGTATAGTGTTGTGCTGTTACCAATCAGGCTGATTAGTTGGCTAGTTGGTTAGTTTGGTATTTTTGAGATGAGGTCTCCAGGTATAACCCAAATTAGCCTTGAACTCCCAATTTTTCTCTTTGATTCTCCTGGGTGGTGGAATTAAAAAAATCGCGCCATCGAGCTCAGATTCTTTATTGACTTCTTCAAAGTATCTTAGTATTAGACTAAGACCAGAACTGATATTAGTAGCTCTGTAGTCTTACAAAGATATTTCAGTTTATGAATATTCAAATCTGCATCTGTGAAGAGATGATTTCTGGGGATTCGTTTTTCATTGAAACTTCTTCATCCTCTTGCACTTCAATCTATCATTTTCAATGGTATGAGCTTTGGCTAATATTAGATAAACCCAGGAGCCATAGATCATGTGGACATATAGCATGTATATATACATATGTACACATATATATGAATCATGTGTATACGACTCAACAACATGAAGGGCTTTCTATGTTTGAGGCAATGTGCCTCTGTGTTCATTGAACACGGAGACAAATACAAGCATGGCTTTGGAGTTGGTGTACTTTAGGTTACTCCAAAGGCAACACACACAGACATTTTGGCACAGGGTTAACTCTCGGTCCCTTACTCCATGCTCCCCTTCCATGTTCTTATCCTTAGAGCAATGTGAAAGAGCCCTATGGATTCCTTTTGTGGGGGTTGAACACAACCTTTGGCCCTTCAAAAATGAGCATCACTTAGTATGTAAAAGAAGATTTGACCCTGGGAAAAGTCATTGTTTATGAAGTAAATAATTTGTAGCATCGTTACCTCAGCTTTAGACTAGCGGGGAGAAATGCAGCCTAGGTTAGAGTAACCCCATGTGGGCCAACAAGGCAAGTTCCAGGCACTACATGCCCCCACACAAGGTCCTGTCCTGTTGACCCCATTCATTCATAGTGTGAGCTTCTCTGACTACTGCAGGCTTGACACTGACTCAAGTTGAGGAAGAGCTGGCATGGAGTAATCCTTAATGACCTTTATTTATTCTTGCTAAGCATGGTGCATTTGAATGACCCAAATCCTGTCATGACAGTTCCTGTGGAAGACATGAAYTCTTTCTTTCTTAAGGAAAGGATATACTGTTATTTACTAGTTCCTCAGAACCTACACATTGCTGACACATTTAGATTCTCAGGGTGTTCTCTGTGTTGAATAATATAGGAACTAACAGAATCACTCATGAAATTACCATGTTTAACTGAGATCGGATTCAGATAGAACTTTGACACTGAGCATGTGCATAGCTCCTGTAATATATGAGGTATTGTTATAAGAACTTAAAAATTGTATTTTTAAAAATATAGCTGGGTGTATTGATGCACACATTTAACCTCAGCACCTGACTATTATAGCAAGATATCCCCAGATGCAACAGCAGCACTAATATCTTAGTGGTGACCAACAACTGTCTAACTTGACTTGTTTAACAGTATGGAAAGTGCACCTGGTACTGGAAACAGAGCTAACTACCCAGGGATAATGTGATTAATGGCCTTAGAGGACAACCTACCATAGCCACTACCATGTAGTCAATCCTAAAAACATATACACAAGAAACACTAAATGGACTTTTTATGTTACATACATATATGTATGTATGTTACTTATATGTATATGTAACAATAATAATTTTTAAAGAGATGCCATGAAATTAAAAAGAAATAGGGAAAACATGAGAACAGAGGGAGGGGGAAATGATATAATTATATTTAATTTTTTACATTTTTATTTTTATTGTATGTGTATTGGTGTTTTGTCTATATATCTGTATGTATGTATATATATGTATGTATATGGGATATATATATATATATATATATATCCTATATATATTTGTATGAAGGTATTAGATCCCATAGAACAGGAATTAAAGACAGTTGTGAGTGCTGGGAATTAAACCTGGATCCTTTGGAAGAGTAGCCAGTGCTCTTAATGGCTGATTCATCTCTCCAGCCCTATATTTAATTTTTTAAATTGAAAAAAACTTAATCTTACACCATATAATGTGGATATAATTATTCATAGAAACAAATACTCCCATTGGACAGGTGGAAAAATAGAGACTTGGATAACTTGATTAATATGTATAACATTATGCAGTTATCATTGATGCAACTTAAGCTCAGCTGTTCTTGTTGGAGGGTCAGTGTTGTTAAACACTGAGTAACTGCTTCCCAAGGATGATTGAGAAAATCTTCACTTAAACTGTCCCCTTCTCACAAACAAATACATAAACATGTGCATAGCCATATGCATCTTATGGTAAAGATATACCTTCATCCTGTAAACTAGTACAGATGGGAATAGTGAACTCTTGTCTATCTAGTTAGGACCACGGAACTAGAATCAATTCCCAGACCATTTCAACTGGATTTGGATGGAAAACTTCACAGCAGAAAGTGAGTAATAATGGTTTGCAAATATACCCCATGATGTCTAAAAACCATTCAGTAATGACTCATAAGCAAAGCCCTCCATCGCAACAAAGAATTCTCTTTGATCCTTTAGAAGAAGCTTGATACTACTTCAAGGATTATGTGATCCAACACCCTCTGAGGATGGTTATTTTGTTTTGTTTGTCCATTCTCAAAATGGGCTCTATAAAATAAACATTTGAGAATCACCTGGATGTGAATTTGAGGGGAAAGAAATGTGGATTGCTGGATTCCACTGCATAGGTGATGAATCAGAATTTCAAGGGGCCTGAGAATCTGTCCTGTAGGTGCCTCCTTCTGTGAGGGCTAATAACTGATGGCTAACCTGACAGGATCTGCGATCACCAGAAGAGACAAGTCTCTGGTCACTAATGTGAGGGATTGTCTCAATTAGACTAGTAGAGGAGAGAAGACCCACCCAAATGTGGGTGACACCATTCCACAGTCTTGGGACCCTGGACTACATGCAAAGAAGTCTCTTTAGCATTCATCTCTCTCTGCATTCTGACCGAGCATATAACAATACATAGTGTTTTGTGCTTCTTCCCACATGCCTAATTTTAATCCCTAGTTTGGTTGACTCTACCCTGGAACCATGAGCCAAAATAAACTTTCCTCCCTCATGTTGTCAAGTAGTTTTTCACAGCAATGAGAAAAGTAATTAATATACACCTGACTTGCTTATCCAATTCTAATTCATGCGTGCACACTAAATTACCAGTGATACCAAGTGGTACTACATCCACAAAGCCCTTAACCATTTAGAACCATCATATCCTTTGTTCGAATCCTTAAGAGCTTTATTTCTAAATCCAAGGGAAGCCGGCTTTCCCTCACACTGTTCTTTTGTTGTGACTCTGAGGGAAGTGAAATATATACCTGAACTCTGAGCCTTATCCTGTTAGACTCAGGTTACGGTATTTGCATAAGGTTTTCACTCCACATAAACTGATTTACAATTCAGCCAGTCCACAAGTTCCAAGTTAATGGATGAGGGACAGCTAACAAATGATCACTGGAAAAATAAATGACCAACTTACCCTCAGCCTTTTACTGGTCTTGTTTTCCTTGCCTTGGCGTTGGTTTTAATCTCCACTCTTGACTGTCATCCAACTCTGACTCTGACTCTGAGGGCAGGATTTGTTATTACTACTCTGGTCAAGCAAGGGAAGTCAACAGCTATCCCTGGTTCCACGAAGAAAGAAATCACTGAGAGTCATGAGTATCATTCGCCACAGTCCTCTACTACTCTAGGAAAAATAATGGTTTCTGGGGCTGGGGGCATAGATCAGTTGTTAAGGCACTTGCTGCCCAAGCATGGGGACCTGAGTTCGATCCCCAACACACTCATAAGACAGCCAGCACAGTTGTATGAGCCCATAATCCCAGCACTGGCAAAATGGGAATGGGAGGATACTCGAGCTTAACGGACAGCCAACCTAGCTATGTCGGTGAGCTCAACAATATAGTTGCAATTGCAAATGATTGAGGACAGCACTCAGCATTGAGCTCTGGCCTCCATGTTTACACATGTGGAAATGTGGAGCCACACACTTAGAGCCTGACTATTAAGTCCATACTTCTAAATTTACACCAGTACCTCTTTCCTGAGTACCAGCCATTCAGCCATCTAAAGGGCATATCAAACTCAGCAGACCAAGATACGACCTTCACCTACAATCTCCTCCTATATTCATATCTCAGTGGCTGGCTTCCCTTGGTAGTTGCCAAGTGATGAAAACTATAATCATTTACAGACACCATATATTTCATTTGGCATCGTAATTGATTTCAAGTCTTTCCTATCTCCTTCATGCGCATATTTTTGCTTTAGTTGAGTTTCTGCCCATTCTTATCCTTACTTCTACCTTCTGACTCTAGACTAAGCAGTCTAAAACAAAACTCCTATGGGTATCAGGCATTATAACTAAATAATATAGGCCCAGTGTGGATATTATAGCATAGTGCAAACTATAAACACTTGCTTTATCTAAAGCACTTGCAGACCTTTGAACAAGATATAGTGTTGGAAAGTTAGGCTGTTGATTCAGGAAGTATACAGGTTGAAGCAGGCGTAGTTAAGTGTTATAAGTTTGTATAGTCAGTGCTGGATGGGGAGTGGATTGTCTATGTGTTGTGGGTTGACTTGTATCCCATGAATGCTCAGGCCCTAAGCTGTAGTTAACTGTGCATGTGACTCCATTGAGGGTTGGATGTGCCCTAAGGCCAACTGCTAGTAGTATGAAGAGGTCAGGCTTTTTTTTTGGGGGGGGGCATTAGGCTTTGAAAGGTCTGCTGTTGGGGATGGTATTAAATAAAGCATTATAAACAGACTGGAGCGATTGAATGGTCTGGTATCCTTCTGTCTCTTTCTGTGACATGAAGATGTCATAACAAAATGACTTATGAGCAACCAGGCATCAATTCTTCTGGTGCCACAATTTTTGACCTCTAGAGAAATAAACTTCAGTTATTAATAAATCACCTACTTTGTGGTATTTTGTTATAGCAGCAGGAGGTTGGTACTTAGGGTCTTTGTAAAAGTAACCACACCAAGATGAGGTCATACTGCTTAGAGAGGACACTAATCCAAAGCCTGGTGTCCTTGTAAGGAGATGGTAATTGGGACACAGAAACACAAGGGAGATAATACACAGGGGAAAGCCCAGGTAAAGACATAATCATAACCTGAAATGATACAGCTACGAGGCAATGCGAATGATGGCTGGCAACCACAGGACACTAAAACTCCCCCATCAGACTACGTAAGAGTCCATCTATCGAGATGGTGCTGTAGGGATTAGAACCTCAGCATATGAATTTGGGAAAGAACAAAATTTAACTCATAAATGCTAGAGGACCCAGTTGAGTATAGAAGTCCTGAGACACTTGCAAGAACTTAATACCCAATGCCCTAAACAAGGAACATGTTAGTTTTGGCAATAGTTCCTAACTTGTTTGTGAGAATAAGGCTGGGATTCAGGTCAAAGAAAACGATGCCAATCTAATTCTTTCAAATATTTAAGGCACAGAAAACAGAGTTTGATTCTCTTGGTCTGTTACCACATGTTGATATATCACTGCCCTTAAAACAGAAGCTGCATTTCTTTTCTTTAAAAAAAAAAAGATTTATTTATTTTATGTATGTGAGTACACTATCACTGTCTTCAGACACACCAGAAGAGGGCACGGGATCCTATTACAGATGGTTGTGAGCCACCATGTAGTTGCTGGGATTTGAACTCAGGATCCCTGGAAGAGAAGTCAGTGCTCTTAACCACTGAGCCATCTCTTCAGCCCCCAGAAGCTGCATTTCTTTTTTTTT
>BDUI01000021.1:1405006-1484597 GCA_002335545.1 Apodemus speciosus
TTTTTTGAGACAGGGTTTCTCTGTGTAGCCCTGGCTGTCCTGGAACTCACTCCATAGACCAGGCTGGCCTCGAACTCAGAAATCTGCCTGCCTCTGCCTCCCAGAGTGCTGGGATTACAGGCGTGCGCCACCACCACCTGGCTCCTAGTTTCTTTTCTATTAGTTTCAGTGTGTCTGGCTTTATGTGGAGGTCCTTGATCCACTTGGACTTGAGCTTAGTACAATGAGATAAGAGTGGATCAATTTGCATTCTTTTGCATGCTGACCTCCAGTTGAACCAGCACCAATTAGTTGAAAAGGCTATCTTTTTTCCACTGGATTGTTTTAGCTCCTTTATCAAAGATCAAGTGACTATACATATGTGGGTTCATTTCTGGGTCTTCAATTCTATTCCATTGATCTACTTGCCTGTCACTGTCCCAATACCATGCAGTTTTTAACACTATTACTCTGTAGTACTGCTTGAGGTCCAGGATACTAATTCCCCCATAAATTCTTTTACTGTTGAGAATAGTTTTAGCTATCCTAGGTTTTTTGTTATTCCAGATGAATTTGAGAATTGCTCTAACTCTATGAAGAATTGAGTTGGGATTTTGATGGGGATTGCATTGAATCTGTGTATTGCTTTTGGCAAGATGACCATTTTTACTATATTAATCCTGCCAATCCATGAGCATGGGAGATTTTTCCATTTTTCTGAGATCTTCTTCAATTTCTTTCTTCAGAGCCTTGAAGTTCTTGTCATACAGATCTTTCACTTGTTTGGTTAGAGTCACACCAAGATAATTTATATTGTTTGTGACTATTGTGAAGGGTGTATGACACTCTTTTATGACCTCTCCACAGATACTAGGCATAGAGTTGGTACAAATACACATATATGTAGGCAAAATACTCATATGCATAAAATAATAAAAATAATAAACAAATCATTTAGATAGATAGATAGATAGATAGATAGATAGATAGATAGATAGATAGACAGATAGATAGATGATAGATAGAAATTTAGGTTTTGAGTCTTGACACTCAGGAGGAAGAGACTGCCAGAGCTGTAAGTTTGAGGCCTGCATAGTGAGTTCCAGGATAGCCAGAGCTCCACAGTGAGACCCTGCTCAGAAACAAAAGAAAACAAAAGCATTACGCTTTGTCTCTATACAGTATTTAACTTTTAAACAAGTGTCTTTATTTGCTTTTCTGTTGCTATGATAAATACCATGACCAAAGTCTGTCTGGGGAGGAAAGGGTGACTTGGCTGCTTCCAGGCTCAGTCCCTGTGGCTTACAATGCCTGCTTTCTTATACAACCTTGGATCACCTTCCTTGGGGTGACACCTTACACAGCGAGCCTTCCCAGATTAACTAATTTGTCCCAGATGCCACCTATTAAGCTCTGACTTCTGGGAGGCAGAGACAGATAGATCTCTGCAAGTTCCAGACCAGTCTGGTCTACATATCAAGTTCCAGACCAGCCAGGACTATATAGCCCTCTCTCAAAAAAAGAAAGGAAGGAAGGAAGGAAGGAAGGAAGGAAGGAAGGAAGGAAGGAAGGAAGGAAGGAAGAAAAAAGAAAGAAAGAGGGGTGTTGGAGGACAGAAACAGACAAAGACAAATGGGGACAGAGACAAAGAGACAGTCAGAGACAGAGGGAGGCAGAGAGACAGAGACAGGGAGAGAGAAGAAAAATGCCCCACAGATTTATCTATGGGCCAATCTGATGAAGGCAATCCCTCATTTGAGATCTCCCTCTTCCCCGATACATCCAAGAGTATGTCATGTTGACAAAAACTAACACAACCAGGTTTTCTTCCCCATTAGAATCTTTAAATGAATTGATATTACAGAAAGATTGTCCCTGATTAGACTTCCCTCACATTTCTCTAGAGGTTTCGAAAAGTTTGGGGTCAGCCATAATAAATTTATATAACTTAATGATAGCTTGTCTAAGTTAATAAGAAGTTATAAGTTGCACAGAAAGACAAAATATGCCTGTCTTACTTGCCACGGTACCTGTACATTTTTTTTTTTTTTGGTTTTTTGAGACAGGGTTTCTCTGTGTAGTCCTGGCTGTCCTGGAACTCACTCTGTAGACCAGGCTGGCCTCGAACTCAGAAATCCGCCTGCCTCTGCCTCCCAAGTGCTGGGATTAAAGGCGTGAGCCACCACGCCCGGCCTACCTGTACATTTAAAATAGTATCTAGAACACAAATAAATATTATTTAATGATGGTAGATGAAACATTTATTTGATGATAATGAGACTAGGAATGTCCCATAAACAGATGGATTACTCTTTTAGCCCAGGTTTCACCCAAGAAGCCAAGGAAAACTCTACACTGTGTGCTGGCATCGTATGAAGTAGAGTGGAAAGTCAGGGTGAAATTTTGCCCATGTTAGGGTTCTATCATCTATCGGGAAGATTTGGGCAGGAGGTTCATTTCTTAATTCAGTAAGAAAAAGACATAGCAAATAAGTCAAAAGACACACTTCCTGCTTGGTTCCCAATCCCATCCCTCACTGAGAAACAAGCAGACATGTGTCTCACGTAGGGCTGGCATTCTACTGTAACACTAACGTGGTTAATGGCTTAAGTTCCTAAAGAGTCACTCAGTTTGTTTGTTTGTGTATTTGTTTGTCTGTTTGTCTCAGAGAGATGAACGATGGATGGTGTGTGGAAGCCTTTCCAACCCCTTACTTCTTTCTCTAGAGTAGGAGTTAGAATCCACAACACTATCTAGTGACAATCTTTTTTTCACCTTAAGTACAAGGGATACATTTTCTCCTGTTTTTATAAAGTCTAAAAGGAAAAAGAATTGTTTCAAGAAGATTTGAAGACGTTACTGTTTCTGTCCCTTAGAGAAGCCATGTGCCCTTTTCTCTATGAAAGGACACCAAAATTCAGGTGTAACTCAATAACAATAGACAATTACCATAATATGAACTGATTGCTAAGATAAGCAATAACCAGTCTTGTCACAGTAGGTTTTTTTTTGTTTTGGTTTGGTTTTTTGTTTTTTGTTTTTTGTTTTTTGTGAGTCTCTGTCAGTGTTCAACTGCTGTGAAGAGACACCATGAGCACGGCAAGTGTTACGAAAGAAAGCATTTAATCGGGGCTGGCTTACAGTTTCAGAGGTTTAGTCCATTATCATCAAGGCAGGAGAATGGTAGGATGCAGGCAGACATGGTACTGGGGGAGCTGAGAGTTCTGCATCTGGAGCCACAGGCAGCAGGAAGAGACAATGACTCTGGGCCTGGCTTGGGCATCTGAGACCTCAAGGCCCATCATTAGTGACACACTTCCTCTAACAAGGCCACACTTCCCTTCAAATAGTACCACTTCCTGGTGACCAAGCGTTTGAATCTATGAGCCTACGGGGACCATTCTCATTCAGGCCACTACAGTTTCCAATTAATAATAATAATAATAATAATAATAATAATAATAATAATAATAACAATGTGTTGAAAAATTTAAAGAGCAGATTGTAAAATAATTGATAAATTTTATACAATATTTTTGAAAATAGTATATCTGCATGTACAATCACAAGAAAGTTCTAGAACACTATACCCAAGGGGACTCTATTAGAATTTTGTGTCATTTTTAGTTTTCTTTTCGCTTATCTAAAGGTTCTAATTTTTAATGCCACAAAAATATTTTGAATTTTAGTAAGATGAAAATGTCTCAACCACTAAAAGAGTGCAAGAGTCAGACAAGCTGTGGTGGGGGAATCGCTCAGTTGGTAAAGTGCTTGCTATTCAAAGTTAGGACCAGAGTTCAGATTTCCAGGAGCCAGGTAAGAAGCCAGGTGTGGAAACGTGCATCTGTGCCACAGTGCTTGGGAGAGTGGATAAGGTAGAGGCAGACAGATGCTTAAACTTACTGGTCAGTCAGTGACTGTTGGCTTCAGTGAGAGATCCTGTCTCAAAAAAAATTTTTTTAAGGTTAGAGAATGATAAGGACATCTGACATCTATCTCTGTTCTCTTCACACCTGCACACCTGCACACACACACGCACACACACAGAGAGAGAGAGAGAGAGAGAGAGAGAGAGAGAGAGAGAGACTCTATGATTCAGGGAACATCAAAACTGCCTTTATATTCCATGCCTCAAGAAAAGACTAAGAACACTTACATGCCTGTTGTATTTGAGATACTTTGTCTTTTCATTTACTCTGTATTGTGGCTCTCCAAAGTAGACAGTATTATTTTCATGTCACAGATGGGGACTCAAATGGACTCCAGGAGATTACACATGTAGTCTAAACCATGTGTCCATACAAAGCAGAGGCAGGCTGGAACCAGCTGAGTCCAATGTCCAGGCTCCTCCCACTAACAAGACAGCTCCCAGCACATGGACGGCAGCCAGCCTAGAAGTCCTGGCTTTATTCTGTTATCACCACCCATGACACCCTAACAGGGGCTGCATTTCAGTGCCTCTAAGTCAGGGTCTTCACAGATGGCTCAAGGAAGGAGTATCTAGTTAGACATATAAATCCTCCACAAGCCTCTTTTACTCATCCTGATCAACTCAAAAGATTCAGCTCTTAGAAACTATAAACACGCTGGGCAGTGGTGGTGGTGCATGCCTTTAATCCCAGCACTTGGGAGTCAGAGACAGGCAGATTTCTGAGTTTGAGGCCAGCCTGGTCTACAGAGTGAGTTCCAGGACAGCCAGGGCTACGCAGAGATACCCTGTCTCAAAAAAAAAAAAGACAGGAAAAAAAAGAAACTATAAATGCAAAAAGCTGGTTCGTTGGTATCACTTTAAGAATAAACATGGGCGTTCTTGCTGCCTGTGGTAAAGGCTCTGTGTGAGAGCAACTGAGAAGCCCTTTCTGAAGTCTCCACCTCATACCTGGCTGACAATTGGCCTCTTGTAATAATAACCTGAAAAACCTCATGGCTTTGCCTCAATTGCCCTTTGTTTTCTCGTCCTGTGGGATGTTAGTTAAGTATTAATAGGACTTTGATTCACATTCCACCAAGGAGCTCTAGCTGTTTTATATGCCATGTCTCCTTGCGGTGGTCACATTACTTCTGGGAAGAAGACAATTGCCAGACACGGTCTTGCCATGATGAAGGGACAGTGAAGACTTACACACTGCACCTTACAGAGCTAAGTTTGGCTAAGGAACAAGTGGTAAGTGATTGTCAAGGAGCCAACAATGCAAGAGAAGAAAGTTGAGTAAATACGGATATGCGATGACTTTGGGAGTGGAGCCCAGATCTGCGGGAGATGTGGTAATGGAAGAGACGTGCCTGTGCTAACAATGGGGGCTATGTGTGAAGTACACACAGCCAGCCTCTGGACTACAGGCTTTTACACATGTTAAGGGATTCGTTCCCACAAACAGGAGCTAATCCGAGGTTGTAAGACTCTGAAGAGGATACACTTTCCTACTGGGGGGGTTAGAGATAGAGCGCAAGCGAAGTTCTCCTGTGAAGGGCAGGCACTGATAAAGCGACCTGATAGGGAACTCTCCTTGAACGTCACGGACCAGCCACGAACACTTCAAGGTGTGGTTATCCATGTTGTATGTAATGACTCTCAGCGAGGCCGGGGAACTTGTCCGTTCACACAGCAAGGATTCTAGTCAGGTTTCTGAAATCTTTCAAGAAGCATCTTGAAGCTCACAAATAAACAAACCCCTGAGTATCACAAGGACGGACCCTCTTGAAAGAGCAGTATGAACACCTTTGTGCAGTTCTATAAGTCTTCTGACTGTCTTAGTCAGGGTTTCTATTCCTGCACAAACATCATGACCAAGAAGCAAGTTGGGGAGGAAAAGGTTTATTCAGCTTACACTTCCACATTGTTGTTGATCGCCAGAGGAGGTCAGGACTGGAAATCAAGCAGGTCAGGAAGTAGGAGCTGATGCAGAGGCCATGGAAGGATGTTACTTACTGGCTTGGTTCCCCTGGCTTGCTCAGCCTGCTCTCTTATAGAACCCAAGACTACCAATCAAGAGATAGTACCATCCACAATGGGCTGGGCCCTCCTTCATCGATCACTAATTGAGAAAATGCCTTACAGCTGGATCTCATGGAGGCATTTCCTCAAGGGAGGCTCCTTTCTCTGTGGTAACCCTAGCTTGTATCTAGTGGACACACAAAACCAGCCAGTACACTGGTACAAGCCAGACCCCGTTGATACCTTCAGAGCTTCAGGGTACGAGTTTGCATCTTTCTGATTCTAGAAAGATTCTGTTGAAGTGGGGATAAGACAGACTTAATGGTCCTCTTAAAGATACTGAGAATGAGGGAAAAGTCTTCTAGCTGTATACTGACAGAGGATTAACACCTACGTATTCCAAGAACTCAAAACAAGAAAGGAAGAAAGGAAGGAAGGAAGGAAGGAAGGAAGGAAGGAAGGAAGGAAGGAATAAAACACCCCGATCAATAAACAAGCTATTGAAACAAGCAAAATGTTCTCAAAAAATAAATGGTCAATAAACACATGAAAACATGTTCACCATCTCTAGCCATCAAAAAAATGTGAAATAAGCCTACATTCAGATTCCATCTCACTCTTTTCAGAATGACAGTCATTAAGAAAATAAAGAAGGGGCTGGAGAGATGGCTCAGCAGCTAAGGGCACTGGCTGCTCTTTGAGAGGTCCTAAGTTCAATTCCCAGCAACCACATGGTGGCTCACAACCATCTGTAATGGGATTTGATGCCCTCTTCTGGCATACGGGTGTACATACAGATAGAGCACTCTGTATGTATACATAAAAAATGTATACATAAAAAAATACATCTTTAATTTTAAAAAAGAAAAGAAAACAAACAATGGGGGGAAAGGCAGGCAGATCTCTGTGAGTTCGAAGCCAGCCTGGTCTATAGAGCTATTTCCAGGACAGCCAGGGCTACATAGTAATGCTCTGCTTCAAAAAAATGACTACAACAACTACTACTACTATAACTTACTACTACTAGTAGTAGTAGTCACAACAAACAACAAATGTTGATGAAGAAATGATTTCAAAAGAATCCATAAATACTGCAGGTGTGATTACAAACCAGTCAGACCACTATGGAAATCACCGTGGTGGTTCCTCGAAAAGTGAAAGTAAATCTACCATTCACCCAACTATGCCACTTCAGGATATCTATCCAAAGAACTCCAAGTCAACACACCACAGAGGCACTTATGCATCAATGCTGAATGCAGCACAACTCACAATAACTAAGTCACGGAACCAACTTAGGTGTCCAGCAACAGAGGAATGGATAGAGAAACTGGTAAGGCGGTGTGGTGGGACATACCTATAATACCATAACTTAGGAGGCAGAGGCAAGGTATCTCAATGAGTTCAAAGTCTATGTGGTCTACATAGAGAGTTCCAGACCAGCAAGGGATACATACTACGACCCTTCCCCAGAAAAAAATACATTAGTGGTATATATACATAATGGAATTTTTTCATCAAATGAGAAGAAGGATGATGAAATATACTTAATGTATAATACGTAGTCTCATGTAACAGAACCAGATAGATAGATAGACAGAGAGACATAATGAACGTACATAAAGAAAACTTTACAAAAAGAAAAAAGAATAAAAATGGTATTAATCAGAATTCTTGAGGTGGAAAACAACAACAAAAAAAGACACTGAAAGCTGTCAGAATCAATATGGAGTTACTTTTGTCAACCCTAACAACAAACTAATAAATCAAACCWTGAGTATGTAAAGGAGAGGATCCCATGTATGCATGCCTGATAACACGAACCATTGCAACAGACTGGAAATACAGCCTGCACAAAGACCACCACAACTTTATCCAGAAAATTCTTGTGCAGGATGTTTGCCTGTCAGCTGCCTGACTGCCTCTGAAGAGATACCATACCTCTTATTCATTCTGTAGCCAAGCGTAATGGATTCAAAACAGTTTTTCGTAAATCTTCCTCCACCAGCCCTCAAACTGCCCCCTGGCCTCCCTCTCTTTGAGCACACATGGTTTCATCTTTGAAAACATGTTAATTTCACTGCATATTCCCAAATAAGTTATTATTCCTCAGAGAGTTCTACTCTTTCTCTATTCCTTTCCCGCTCCTCTCCTCTTCTCTCTGTTCTTTAGGTTGACACAACATCAACTCCCTAACACTTGTGCGTTTGTTTGTGGAAGAGACAAAACACATTTCTGCAGATGCTCGAAGAATCGGTCTAAGAGCAACCTGAAGGCATGGGAGCTGTAGTGCAGCAGAGGCGAGGGAATCACAGAGTCACTCCTCCTGCAGCTAGGGTCTGCAGTAGCGGCAGGAATCAATAGACGGCAGAGGTGTCCAAGGCAGGCACCAGAGGTATGGTGCCTTCAGCCCTCTACTGCTATTGTGTGTAAAGAGACCTTCCAGCACGTGGGACAGAGCGGCACTCAAGCTACTATGCAGTTTACCAGGCAGCTCTTTCAGAATGTTCATGAGAAGACATCTCAGGGCATCCTCCCTTCCTCACTCCCTCCCTCCCCTTTCCATTCCCTGTCTCCTTTCCTTCTTCCCCCTCCCCCCCCCCACTTCTCTCTTTCTTGCACCTACAGACACATAAGCTCACCCATGCAAACATGTACACACATGTATGCACACACCACACACAAAATCACATTTAAAAAAATGAGCTTATTCTTTCCCTATCTTTAGAAGAGCTGGTAAATTATTTTAAAATTAATATGATGGCGTCTACCTGTAAGTGCAGTACAAAGGATGCTGAGGCAGGAGGATTGTGAGTTTGAGACCATTCTGCACCACATATGCAGATCCTGTCAGGAAAAGAAGAAAGAAAAGATGGACAAAGAAGAAACAGCAGGTCGTTTATAGTTTGACTTGATCAGTGAGGACAGTTGAGGGTCATGTTGCCAGTATACTGCTTTTTTCTGAGTTACGTGAAACACTGTGATCTTCTTGAAAGGATGCTGGCCGTGTATGTGGGTCGCTGGGCCATGAAGGTGCAGGTTGAGCACTCAAGGAAGCTGTTTAAATTCAAGTACTCATAGAACTGATGGACAGGCAAACTTTGGACGCCTCGCCTAGGTTTCCGTTGCACTGCTCCAAAGCAGCAAGCCCTCCAGTTTTGGATCTTAGTTAATTCCGAATGTAGTCAAGGAGAATGGCAATCACAGTGTGTAAGCATGAAGACTGGAATCTGAATGCCCAGCATCTGCATAAATGTCAGCTAGACACAGCAGTCTGCCTGTAATCTTAGCACTCAGAAGGCAGAGATGGGGATTCCCCAGAGCAAGCTGGCTACTACACTAGCTCTGATTTCACCTGAGGGACCCTGGTGCAAAGTGATCATGAACACACACTGCATCAGCCTCTGGTTTCCACACTCATGTGTATACACGTTTACATACACCGGTGCCCACACACGCTTATATACCACATACTATACATATATAAATGTGTGTGTGTGTATATATACATTTATAGCATGCAAATACAATATATATTATTTGTATGTATATATATGCAAAAATGTAGCTGTCCACATAGCTGACATTCTTTCCCTCAAGTGGCTTGATCTATGTCCTTGACTCTGTTGAGCTCTCACTGTCATGGAGTTGGGGTGGGGGGGAGGGAATGAAGCAATGTAACATCCAGGGTCAGTTCATAAAAGGCCATGAAGCTTCTGCCTTACTTGCTGAGAACATTAGTATATAACTGATGCCTATATTGATCAGAACAATTAACTAATTGGAAAGAATTGACCTAGGTTGCCAGTGATAGAAGCCCAGCTCAGATTTGTTTGAGCACACTGGCTTACAATTACTGAAGAGCTCATGGGCAGGTGCAGAAAGAGCAAGATGCTGAAAACCTGGAACTTGATCTGTTCCTCTTTGGGTACTACACTCATCTGTAATCATCCACTCCTTCTCTTGCTGGTTGTCCCTGTAAGGTATAAAATGGCTGCCAGCAATCTCAACTTTATAACTAACTGTGTAAGTCTCCAAGTGGAAACAGCTTTGTTTCCCAATAATTCAACTAGTAAGTTCTAGGAACAACTTTCATTGAACAAATTGGGCACACACACACACAGAGACACAAGCACAAGAAGACACACAGACATACACACATACACACAGACACACACATTGTGCATGCACAAATATACACACAGAGAGACACATACACACACACACACAGCGATCTAGGTCATGTATGGCACCCTGGAAACAGGACAGCCCTGCTGTCATTGTAACTTCATGAATTGAGAATAAACAAATAGGGGTGGGGAGACAAAAAGAAAACGGATAATAGAGATTGTGTAACCTAATACAGGCAAACTAGGTGCAAACAACACACATGTATTGTATTACTCCATATTCTTAATGAATTCAAGCTAAACAGTGAAATGATGCCTGCTCAGCCTTGCTTCTTCCACCCCACCCAGATAAATAGTTTAAGGATCAAAATTTAATTACATCTCCCAATCACATTAAGTGGATAATAAGACCAAGAGGCTACAGACATCAAAGGAAGGGCTTGTAACAATCTCAGGAGTGAGCGGATCTCTGGACTTGATCTCAGACTCTTGAGCTGTGCCCTTAAATCACTTGAATCACAAAACTTTCCCCCCCAAATCCTCTGGTAGCATAGTCCCTGGACTAAGAGTGCAGATTCCGAACGCTGCCTGCAACTGCTGGGTCCTCTGACTTCCTTGTGGGGCCAGCCAGTCTTTGCCAAGTTACCCGGTCTGTCAGTCTCTTAGTTTTCCCATTGGTAAATGAAGATAATAATAGAACTACCTGGTAGGAAGAGTAAATGATTCATTATATGGGAAACTCTTGGAACAGTGCTTGAGGCATCCTAAGAGCTATACAGTGCCAACTATTTATCACTTGGGGAGATGAGCATTGTGCCAGGACCTTTGAAGCCTGAGTAAAGAGATGCTGGCATTGGCAAGCAAAAGCACGTGACCTTGGCAAAATTGCTTATTTTCTCTGGGACTCATTTCTTTCTGTATGATATGGTGGCAATTATATCTTTCTGCTTACCTAACAGGGCTGTCTTAAAGACCAGTAGAGGTAATGGATGTGGAATTATTTCAGAAGCTCAGTCTATTATGAATAAGGAATCTTACTAATGTTATTTCCCTTTGGATTATTTGATTTGTATATAATTGGGCCAGTTTTTATACCTTCCTCTTTCACACAAAGAATCATGAGGAAGGAAGCTGGGTGGTGATTGGTGGGCACACGCTTCTGATCCCAGCACTGAGTAGCAGAGTGAAGGGAATCTCTATGAGTTTGAAATCAGCCTGGTCTACAAATCCAGGATGGCCAAGGCTATACAGAAAAACCTTGTCTCAAAAAACAAAACAAGAGCCGGGCGGTGGTGGTGCACGCCTTTAATCCCAGCACTCGGGAGGCAGAGGCAGGCGGATTTCTGAGTTCGAGGCCAGCCTGGTCTACAGAGTTAGTTCCAGGACAGCCAGGGCTACACAGAGAAACCCTGTCTCAAAAAACAAAAACAAAAACAAAACAAAACAAAACAAACAAACAAACAAAAAAAACAAAACAAGGGCTGGAGAGATGGCTCAGCAGTTAAGAGCTCTGGCTGCTTCTCCAGGGGTCCTGAGTTCAACTCCTAGCAACTGCATAGTGGCTCACAACCATCTGTAATGGGATCTGATGCCCTCTTCTGGTGTGTCTGAAGACAGCAACCCTATGCTGACTTACATAAATAAATAAATAAATAAATAAATAAATAAATAAATAAATCTTTAAAAAAACAAAACAAAACTCACAAGGAAAGAAAATCTATTCCTTACATAAAATGATGATGGATTGGCCAAGAAAATCCAGTTCAAAAGTCGAAGAGATAGCCAGTACTCCCATGGATTAGAATGGATTACAACGGGAAGGATAATAAATGGGGGCAAGAATGCCTTCATTCACTGTATTCTACCCACAGGCTCTGACTACTCACACACCAGGCTAGGATGAAATCTTATCTCAAGGACTTTACTCTTGGATATTCCTCCATCAACTTTTTGTGCAAATAGTGCCATGGCTCATCCTCTTTCCTCTTGCTGGGTTTCTGCTTGAATGTTGTCATGTGCAACATTCTCTGAGACTATGTGTCTCGTGGCAGACATGCTTACTGGCTGCTGAGGTCTCACACACACACACACACACACACACACACACACGTTGGATCTCTGCAATGCAAGTCCTCTTAAACAGAATTTGTTTACAAATATAGTGTTTGATAAATAGAAATAACCAAAAGTGCATGCCAAGTGTTACAATGGTTCCTTCTCTTAAGCTTCCTGCAAACACAAGCCCAGATCACCTTGTAGACATCGCAAGTCTATGTGACAATACATCCCATGGTCTACTTACCACTTGTCTTGACTTCCTAAGATAGGAGCACTGTAAATATTTCTTCTCATTCCCCATAGCAGACTCTCAGGAAATACTTGATCAAACAAATGGTGAATGGAGAAAAGTTATTAAATGTTTTAAAACTGCACACACACATTATATATATATATAATTAGGAGCTGTAGAATCTAGCTCAGTGCTAGATCTGCTTCCTGGCATTCGTGAAGACCCAGGTTTTACTTTCTAGCACCAACAAAATAAAACCTGGATCTCAGAATCTGAGCGTGAATGAAGATCATCACTTACAAGATGCCTAACTTTGGTTTCCTTGCATGACAAGAGGCCTTAAAAAAAAACATACACTTCACAATATGAGTTTACAGTCAGCATTACTGTAAATTATGGGTGGAAATAGCTTGACAGTGCAGGGGTAGCGAGCAGCAGGTAATGTTAGCTGGTGACTGTTATGCTTTCTTTCTATAATAAAACCCCGGTATCCTTTTTATTAAAATTTTTCATACAATATATTTTAATCGTGTTTTTCCCTCTCCCAACTCCTCCCAGATTCTCCCAACCCACTCTACTGTATGTTCTTCTCTTTAAAAAATATCTACAAAAACGAAAATCAAAACCAAAAGACAAATGACAAACATGACAAAAAATGCCCAAAACAAAACGTCCACAAAAATACATTGAGTTCGATTTGTGTTGGCCAACTTCTCATGTAGTGAAAAATGAAAGCTGGGCATCCACAGACTGCACGACGGGCCAAAAAAACAAAACAAAACAAAACAAAAACAAACCAAAAAAAAAAAAAACAACCCAGCACGCATGCTCGGTCCGCCTCTTCCGCCCACGTGACCGACACATCCTGGCCTTCCAACATGGCGGCGCCCAGCGGCACTAGCTACACGTGAGAAAAAGCAGGCAGCCGAGCATCTGAGGGTGCCGCGTGTGAGACGCTTTCTCCTCGGTACTGCTCGCGGATCCCTTCTTGCCGTCCTGAGACCCTCGCGGGCCGCTGTCCTGCCGCAATCATGAAGCCAAAGCCACTTTCCCACAAGACCGAGAACACCTACCGGGTGAGCGCGGGAGTTTGGGCCGGGAGCTGCGGTTCGTCCTGCCTCTGCCTGACTAGCCAGTGATAGCATAATTCCTGGGCCTGAACAGTCGGGGCAAAGCCGGAATCACTTGCCCGAGGCTCTAGCGGAAATGGGAGACTATGCCAGTACAATAAACATTAGTTCGCAGGCAAAATCCACCTTTTAACGGTGAAATCTGGCTTGTCTGGGCAATTCCCTTCACTCCAGGGTAAAATTGATTGACCCAGGGGATTGCATACAACCGAGTCTCCCCTTCTAACTTTAAAGACTGAACTGAGGAGGGTGGGACTGGCCTGCAAGTGGCGAGTGACGACTTCTGGCTACTGTAGTACTTTATAATGTCTTTCCAAATCTTGTTTGGAATACACTTGTTTCCACAACTTAGCGAGATCCCTGTGCTTTCGGTGTGATATGAAATGTTCGTCTAGTTCCAGTCTGTGTGGAAATTGTATTTGATAAAACATAATGTAGGAGGTAGAGTGCTTGATTAACATTCAGGAAACCCTAGGTTGGATTCCCCAGCCACTTACACCCCATTAAAAACAACAATAACAACAAAAACAGGTGTGATGGCTAGTACCTGTTACCCCAGACCCGGGGTGTAGAGGCAAGAGGATCTGACCTTAAGATCCTCTTTACACTTACCAGTGTAAGTAAGAATTTAAGTTCATTGCTGGCTACATAGCCAGTTCCATGCCAACTGGATACTTGTGTTTAAAAAAACCACAAAGATGTAGGAAGTTATGCAAAAATATACAAGTATTTATTACCTTCATGTAGTAACTGCATTTGTTTAAAGTTCTTAACATTTACCTTTTGTATTTCATAAGTAATAGCTGCTCTTATTTTAAAAACAGTTGCACATTTTATGATCAATAGAAACAAGTCTGAAATGATGAGCTAAGGGCACTGTTATTTGTAGTGATGGTCCAGAGATTGCTCACTGAAGCTCTGAACCTTCTATGTTCAGAATTTGATGTGATTATGGTGTAGTGTACTCTAGCAGATATTAAACCGTGATAAGCCTTGAATGCTAATGTGTCTTCAATATGCTTTTCTCTCCAGTTTCTTACATTTGCGGAAAGACTGGGGAATGTGAATATTGATATTATTCATCGCATCGATAGAACTGCAAGCTATGATGAGGTAAGAGGAAGTCTTCAATTTCACTTACCAATGTAAGTAAGCTGGTTTTCAAGCCATTTTTAATGTACATGCAGCCGTTTAGACCTGTGTTGTCTAATTTAAAAACCACAGCAAATATGTTTTTAATTCACTTTAAACCTAAATCCCTTAATAGCCATATGCAGCTAGTTGGAATCATACTAGAGAAATAACAGATGGTGCATGTTCATCCTGGCCTCCAGTTCAGTCGGATGATGCTGTTTTAAACAGTTGGCTTAGCCGGGAGGTGGTGGCGCACGCCTGTAATCCCGGCACTCTGGGAGGCAGAGGCAGGAGGTTCTGAGTTCGAGRCCAGCCTGGTCTACAGAGTGAGTTCCAGGACAGCCAGGGCTATACAGAGAAACCCTGTCTCAAAAAAAACAAATCCAAAAAAAAAAAAAAAAAAAAAAAAAAAAAAAAAAAAAAAAAACAGTTGGCTTGACTTGATTCTCAGTTGGGTTTTGTTACTGGAAACTCTTCTTTTCTCATGTACATTTCAAGTGGGTCTACAGACCAGTACTTTTTGGCAGCTCTGATTTTAAAGAAATCACTTTCCTGGTGTTTAGTTTCTTCCTCTTTAAGATACTAAATTGCACGATTTCCCAGTTCTAGCCACATACCTGTCATTCTTCTCTGAAGAAGTGTTTTCCTTTTGGCTCCACCAAACGCTTCATGCTTCTGCTTCCTTTCTTAAAAGGCTTAACCTTAACTTCAGTCTTGTTAATGTTGGCACCGTTAACTTGGGGGTTTGAACCCAGCTCTTCATCCGTTACCGATCAGATTCTCTACTGAGTCTTTGCCAGTATTGTCTTCTACCACTTTAGCATGTGAAATGATAGATATCATGTAGACCAGCATAAAATGAGAGTGTCAGAAAGGATGTCCAAAGATGATCTATAAGATGGGACCTGAATGGGTTTTGCTGTTGGTGTAGGTTTTAGCATGGCAAGAGGACAAGAATGGCTCTTCCAGGCCACGGAAAAAGTCTGCACAAAGCAGCCAAAGCTAGGGAATGTGTGTCGCATTTAAAGCACAACAAAACTGTTCAGACTTATAGATGTGCTTAGGGTGCCCATGTGTCGGGTGCCTGGAACAGCAGAGGAGAGGAGATGAAGAGATAGGAAAGATCATAAAGAGTTTCCCATGCTAAGAAGTTTGGATTTTATCCTAAAGCCATATGATTCTGTTCCTGAACCGTAAGCAGGGGATCAAGCTTAAGCTTTTTAGCCTGTCTGTCTTTAGCATGAAGGAAAGAGCAGGATGTACACTGGCAGAGACAGTCTGAGGTCTGTATGAGAAATGTTATGATAGTGGTAACCAGAACAGAAGGGAAGTTTCAGGGGTGTTACGTTCAGGAGTAGGAACTGACCTACTGAGTAGGTAGAGAGGAACGGAAGGCAGGTTAGGATTTTTGGTTACAAGAGTGGGATGATTGAAGATACCACTCAGCAATCTGTGAAGGGATTCCAGGTGAGGATGAAGAAGAAAGATTACAAATTTCGTACCAGCCTGGACTCCATAGCAAGACTGTGCCTTACACAAGTGTATACATACTCTCTAGAGATATGATAGGCATTAAATGCTAATGAGAGAGACGGCCTGAAGAGGAAGATAATTGGTCGTACTTGGAACTTGTTGAATGTGATGGGTAGTACCTGTAACCCATGCAAATTATAGTGTCCATAGGATATTTGAGAGAAAGGGACAGTTCCAGAAAGCACAGTACATCTTAACTACTACTAGACCACCAGCATAACACATTTGACTAGCAGAGTGCAGTGGTCATGCCTTTAATCCCAAATTTCGCACCTGGAAAGCAGGTCTCTGTGAGTTGGAGGTCAGCCGTGCTACACAGTGAAACATTCGTGAATCTAGAGCCCAGGTGAATGCAGAGGCAGAGTTACAGACTTGGGCTCAGCAGGTGGTTTTAGCATAAGCTACAGGAGAGGTCAAAAGTACCAAACAGTAAAGTGTTAGAGATGAGAGTGCACAATTTAAAAAAAAAAAAGTACGTGATGAATGTGTATTGGCATCCTTTTGTAAGAATTTTCCTTGCAGCCAGGCGTGGTAGCWCACGCCTGTAATCCCAGCACTTGGGAGGCAGAGGCAGGCGGATTTCTGAGTTCGAGGCCAGCCTGGTCTACAGAGTTAGTTCCAGGACAGCCAGGGCTACACAGAAAAACCCTCTCGAAAAAAAAAAAAAAAAAAAAAAAAAAAAAAAAAAAAAAAAAAAAGAATTTTCTTTGCAAAAGTTGTTAGGCTGAATGGTCCAAAAGCAAGGGCAGAAACCTGGAGACTAGAACGGAGGCAGAGGCCATCAAGAGTCTTTCTACGACAGTGAAAGCAGGATGGGCAGACTCTCATAAAGCCATGCTTATTAGTGTGTGACATTGCCATTGTGAGTCCCTGTGTCTAGCAGGGCTTACTAAACTTTATCTCTGTCCTGCCTCCTTCACCCAGCAACTCAGGAGTGATTTTTAACGTTCTAGCACAATACAATCAAAAGATACACTAATTTATATAGGGAAATACTGCCTTTATTTTCTGTACTTAAACCATTATACTTCACTTTTCTAAAGTGCAGGATAATATATACTATATTAAGCTAATATGTGTTGTTATTTGTGGAAGTTTCCTTACGTTTTTGGGGTTTTTTTTTTAATTAAGATTTGTTTATTTATTATATGTAAGTACACTGTCAGTGTCTTCAGACACACTAGAAGGCGGTGCCAGATGCCCATTACAGATAGTTGTGAGCCACCATGTGGTTGCTGGGATTTGAACTCAGGACCTCTGGAAGAGCAGCCAGTGCTCTTATCCGCTGAGCCATCTCTCCAGCCCACATACTTGGCTTTTAATAAGAAAAATTACATACAAATCAATATATATAATTCACTTTTATCACACTGGGATGTGTCATCCACATCCTTCTACTTAATGACAACAAAATGATTTTAACTTTTATTGATTAGTTGCTGGGGATTGAACCAAGGGCCTCACACATGCTAGGGGTGCTGTCTACCACTGAGCTATATTCTTAACCCTAATATAATTTGAGGGTAGGGGAGTTTGAGACAGGATTTCTCTGTGTAGCCCTGGCTGTCCTGGAACTCACTCTGTAGACCAGGCTGGCCTCGAACTCAGAAATCCGCCTGCCCTGCCTCCTGAGTGCTGGGATTAAAGGTGTGTGCCAATACCATCCAGCTCCTAGTGTAATAGCCACATAGTATACTTTAGGATATATAGGCCACAGAAGTAGTACAGCTCTTGCCTTGCTGTTGGATCTTAAGCTGTTTCGATTTCCTCTCAGTGTAATAAACCTTTACATGTGTAAGTTTGTAAGTAATAACTTAAAAAGTAAAATTGCTGGTGGAAGGGCATGTTAATGCCCATGTCATGTCTAAATAAAGTATCAGATTTCCTCCATGTGGGGTTGTAGTGTCTACATGTCCGAAGGCAGAATGACGAACTGGAGAGTCCCACACACGGTCTGTGCAGGCAGTTTTTCCTGTGACTATTTCATGGGCTTTAGACAGTTATTTGCTGCAACCAAAGCAGCAGAGCTTGTTTCTGTAATTCACCTGCTGCTGGTAGACTCCGGTGCGTTGAGGAAGAAGTTGGTTCTCCCCTCTTCTCAAAAATACAAAAAAGGAGTTTTTAAACCCTTGATCCTGTCCTGAGACGCTGGCTGTTGTCCCTGCTCTGCAGCCTGGTCATTTGTCCTGGAGTTGCCTCTCTGACAGCTGCCTTGCTCTTGGCAGGACGTCGAGACTTACTTCTTCGAGGCTCTGCTGAAGTGGAGAGAGCTGAACCTTACGGAGCATTTCGGTACGGTCTGTTGCTTTGGACTTCCTCCTCCCATAATTTGCGCTTTGTATGTTCACAACAGCTAGCGATGAGATGGAGAAATAGAACGTAATCCTTTTCCTTGCTTGCTTTCTTTTTTTCCTTTTGTTAATCCAGGAAAATTTTACAAAGAAGTCATTGACAAATGTCAGTCTTTTAACCAGTTGGTCTATCATCAAAATGAAATCGTTCAGAGCTTGAAGACTCACCTGCAAATTAGGAACAGTTTTGCCTACCAACCTCTTTTGGAGTAAGTCACATCTCAAGTGAAGGCTCGATAGTGTTTATCTGAGTTTTAAGGAAAATCATGTTTCCTCGCTGGCCTTAAATTACTGTTTATAAATTAGAGGCAGGATGAATCTGTCTTCCCTGTTAGTTTACTGTCTCAGGAAAAGCCGTGTTGCTGTAAGGTAGCGTCCTGGCGTACATTTCACTTTCTCTGTGCTCCTACAGGAGCTGGGTGTTCCCTTGAGACCGGGCACGGGTGGCGTTCCCTTGAGACCGGGCACGGGTGGCATTCCCTTGAGACCGGGCACGGGTGGCGTTCCCTTGAGACCGGGCATGGGCGGCCCGGAGTTCTGCCACAGCTGTCTCTGATTCACTCGCTTTGCTCATCTGTTAAGATTTGAAGACTTTTATATCTCTTCAGATTTGAGCTGTGAATGATGGCGCACCCTGTAATCCCTGTTTACGCAGGAGGTGGGAGCAGGTGGATCTTGCCCAGCCTAGGCTGTCCAGCAAGATAAGATCTTGCTTCAAAAACTATGACACCAGCAACAGAGGCTTGCCTTAGAAGTCCTTTGTTTTAATTCATGCAGTGGTCATAGGCAATCTATATTATTGAACAGCTTTTTTAAAATTAGTCACTTCTTTTTCAATCCAGTTTAGTAGTACAGTTGGCACGAGATCTGCAGACTGATTTCTACCCCCACTTTGAAGACTTCTTCGTGACAATCACGTCCATTCTGGAGACTCAGGACACGGAACTGCTAGAATGGGCTTTCACCTCTCTCTCGTACCTTTACAAGTACCTGTGGAGACTGATGGTGAAGGACATGCCCAAGATCTACAGGTGCCTTCCCTCTGCACGTGCTGTGGTCACCTTCCTTCGCCCTGACCTCTCCCTGACCCCACTACACTGCCTAAGTATTTCCTTAGATAGACTTGATGTGCCAGTCACAGTATTCTACATTTTAATCTATCAGTCTGCTGTGTATATCTTAAATGTGTATATACCTATTTTCTTCCTCAACTCTTAAAATTATACCCACCCATCCAAACTTGACTTGGAGTTTATCATATTACTCCCCCCCACATCCCCCCCTCTCCGCCCCATCTATTAGCCATGATAACTTTGAATTCTGAACCTCTCTGGCTGTGTTTTATTTTGTCTTGTTGATTAGAGCATGCAAGCTTTATTTTAGTTCTTTGTAATGTATCCTGTCTGAAATGCTGCTGGTGTTTGTCCGGCAACACACACACACACACACACACACACACACACACACACGCATACACATGCATACATACATATATACATATATATATATATATATGTTCAGCAAAAGAGAGACCATTTTTCAAATGCACAGGGATGTGGAAGGAAAATAAATTCCTTGGTGGCTTTTTGTTTAAAGAAAAGAAGATTCTTGCCTGTTTAAATCAGTCAGACTAAATGGGTCTCTTCATCTAGTTTTCTGATTATTTCTCCTGTGCATCCCAATAGAAGGTGTGGGTGTGGAGCCGGACAGAGATGCCGGCGATCTTTCTCTCAGCTCCTTAGAGGCATCTTTGATCTAGTTACGCAGGATTCCAGATTCTCTTCTGTCATTTATAAAGCTCAGTGAACTTGTACTGACTACTGTCTGCTTCAACTCACTTGGTATAGTCACAAACAGAACATCTACAAGTCCTTGTTGTATGTTTATGTTAGGATGGAGAACAGGACAGATCATAGAGGGTCATGGATTACTGAAAGGCCTTCAGCTCCATTGCAGGGACTCCTGAAATATCTACTGGGTTGAGCCTTTCCATTTCTCTCTAATGCTTGCCTCTTTCATGCCTTGATGCCCCAGGCTTCCATTACCTGACTAGTGTTTTAACTAGATGATTGGCCTCTTTTTTTTCTTTATCTTGTATGTTGCTACCAGATTAATCTAACAGAAAGTGTGGCATTCAGCCACTGTTTATTCACACCTGCGGTGATTAATGTGTGTTAGCTCTTAGGAACATGACAGAGATAGGACAGCATACTCTGCTTTCTATCGTTAGGCAGACTGAGCTTGTGTTCTGTTATTAGTTGTAGCTGTGTGATATATGACAGTGAACAGGTTGTTTAGCCTTGCCCTTGGCTCATTATCTGAAGAATGGAGGTAGTAATAGTACCAGCTCATAGAGCGGTGCTGACTGGATGAAGTAGTGCAGAGGGCGTACTTGGAGAAATGCAAACCACTGCCCAGACTCCTGTGCTTGGCTGGGGTCCCGACCTACGTGTTTTTCCATCATTCCCCATGCTCCCTAGCCTGCTCACCCCTCCTCGCCTCCTTACTATCCCCTGCTATGGTTAGTGATTTCTGCACACCCCTTCTTCGCTTTTCCTAATGATAAGCTTTCCCAGTTCACAGCTGAGTTCATGCTGCCTTTCAGAACTCACTGTGTTTGACCGTTTTGTGAAATCTTTCTGTGAGGACCAAGACCACTTCGCCTATTGCCTCTGGCCCCTACCCTCTGTTTGACATTTGAGTATCTCTGTGATCACATGCATACCTCGCACTGATGACCAGATTGCTGACATGTGGCACGTCTGTACTAAATTCATGCTGTTGACAGATCCTGTTTTTCTCCTTTTACAGCTTGTATAGCACCCTCTTGGCTCATAAAAAACTACATATAAGAAATTTTGCTGCCGAAAGTTTTACTTTCTTGATGAGAAAGGTTAGTGTGATACCTTCTGTGTTTATTGGGAATAAATTGTCAAGAATCAAATGACTAGATTAGATAGTTTTTTAAATATGATTATGAAGTAATTTTTTTTTAAATACGTAAAGGAAGCTGGTTGTTACTCTCAGCTTATGTTGCCGTAAGGTTTGGTCTTGTTTGGGCGTTAGTGAGCTATAATTTGGATCATTCTGGGACGTGGGCTTTTATAACTCTGAGTGTACGTAATATAAAGTGCCCTTTGGTCGGTGTAGGGAATTCCGTGATGATCACCTGCAGGGAGCTGCCGCAGTGCTCCAGGCCTGTTTGTCTGGGTTTCTTAGTGGATTTTAGGTTTGGGAAATAAATCAAAACACTAGTATTAAATTTCTTTTATGTTCATAAAATATGAATATTTGGTTTACTTTAAAAGATAGAGTGTTGCCTTATGCTGTTGTTCTTAGCACATGCCTTCTTATCACACCAATTAATTTGTCACCCTCGTGTGACAGTTGCAAGGCAAGTACAAGATTCTAGTAGCTTGACGTTATTATGTCTGCGCCTTTCAGAAACTTCAATTTCAATATGAATATATAAACTAGGAAGCATGACTTCTTAGTTAGACATACTTGTAAGTGCAATTTCCCATTTTTCATTTTAGGTCTCTGATAAAAATGCACTTTTCAATTTAATGTTTCTTGATCTTAATGAACATCCAGAAAAGGTGGAAGGAGTTGGACAGCTGCTCTTTGAAATGTGCAAGGGAGTCAGAAATATGTTTCATTCCTGCGCGGGCCAGGTAACGAGTGGGAGCGGTGCTTGGAATCTGAGGAAGAGAATCAAGCTGATGATAGGGAGGGCGGCCAGGATGCACAGGGAGCACACGCTGGGCGAGGCGGGGCTGATGCTGTCCTTCTGGACGTGGCTTTGGGTACCTTTACTTACAGAATTGCTTCCGTCTCCTCAGTCCCGAGTGCTTGACTGATATCATGGGTAGATGGGGAAAGGCTGTTCTGTGATAAATTCCCCATCCTAAGGCTGGGCAGTATGTGTGGCACCCACCTGTAATCCCAGCACCCCACATGTTGAGGCAGATGGATTGTAAATTTAAGCCCAGCCTGAGCTACAGAGTTAACAGTCAAAGCTGCCAAATCCTTGGTTATCCCATGCCAAATCTTTAATAAGATAAGAGTGATAGAACACAGCTTAATACTTTCTTTAAAAACATGTTATTGGGAAACATTTTAACTGTTGTCTCTTGCATTCCCACAGGCACTGAAGCTCCTTCTGCAAAAGCTTGGACCAGTCACCGAAACAAAGACCCAACTACCATGGATTCTAGTTGGGGAGACCCTAAAAACCATGGCCAAATCCACTGTAGTGTATATCTATAAGGAACATTTTGGTGTGTTTTTTGACTGTTTGCAAGTAAGTTCTAACTGTTAAGAATGGGTATGTAACAGGGCAATCCACATACCTTTCTCTGGCTCTGAGTAGAGCAGCACGCTGTTGGACATTGTGCTTCATCATCATTTCCTATACATTTCCTTGCTTCTTCCTATACATTGATTACATCAGTTCTTCTTCCCCCTCTAGTCTTTTGGCGTCAGTGGAGCTCAGTGACTGAGAATTGCCAGAGTTCTGTTGGCACCTTGTTCTCCCTGCTAGTGTGACTCAGAACAGTTATTCAGAGCACCAGCTGCGTGGTATTTTCATATGCTAAATTGGGGTCGAGGTTACCTATGTCAAGGAGGCTAGGAGGGTGTGTCAATACTTCCATAGAATGTAGGATAGAGTGCTCTGTAAATACTTGCTGCAGCTGTCTAGTGATGCTTGAAAACATTCATCTTCTTTATAAAGCACAAGAGTGTGAGGAGGGGAGTTGTCACAGAGTATTCCATTATTGCAAGAGTGATGAGTTTGGTGTTTTGGAATTATTTTCTCCATTTCATTCTTGATTTGAAGGAGTCACTCCTGGAGCTACACAACAAAGTGACAGAAGCCAACTGCTGTGAAAACTCTGAACAGATGAGGCGCTTGCTGGAAACATGCCTGATCGTCGTGAAACACGGAAGCGGGTCCAAGATCACACGGCCTGGTGACGTTTGCGGGGTGAGCTCCCAAGTCTGCTGTGCCTAGGAGCTTGGTGAAAGCTGGGGCTGGGGTGTAGCCCCACTACACTAGCCTAGCATGTGCAAAGGACGGATGATCCCCAGCCCTGGAGGGGGGGCAGGCGGGGGGGGGGGGGCGGTGGAGAGTGCTATGTGTGTCTGTGTTTTCTTCTGTTATTACAGGCATTGTTGGAAGCATTACAGCCAGCCAATCTTTCCACACCTTGCCGGAAGACTCTCTTGGATGTAGTTTCTGCTTTGCTCCTAGCTGAGAATGTTTCCTTGCCAGAGACCCTCATCAAAGAAACCATAGAAAAAGTAATTCATTTAGCAGCTGTTCCTTGTGCAGTTAATAATGTGTTTAGCATTAAGTATGCCTGCTGCGTATACAGATGAAGCATGACAAAGGCTCCGTCCCCAAGGGAAGAGGGAGCTGCGCCTTCACAGAAACAAGCACAATGGCAGCTAAATCCTGAGCAGACAGTAGGGAGCATGTGTTGGATACCGTGCAGTGCATGGGGGCTCTTCATTCCAGCGAGGGGTGATGCCTACCGTTCTGACAAGGAATTAGGGAGCCTGGGAGTAAGTACTTAGGATATGGTGACTAACAGCTTAGAGATGTCTATTGAATTATAATTGTTAATTCTACTTACTAGAGGAAAAGCGAAAGCTTTTCAAAGGACACATTTAAAGTTTCTAACAGTTTGCCAATGGAGAAAAAAAATCCACCTGGAGAAGGAACATTAATGACTGACTTGTTTTCACAAATGCACAGGAAAGGGTTGACACCATATGAGAAGAGCTCTCTTGGCTTTGAAAAGTTCGGCACTACTCTGCAGATAGGGAAGGTGGAAGAATTCTGAGCAGGGTCATGCTAAGCTGTTTGCAGTCTAGTCGGTTTGGAAAGTAGATTGGAGTGGGACTGAAAATAGAAACCTGAGTTCATGTGGAACCGGCTTCTTTTCCTGTTGTGGGGAAGGAGCCAAGGACCTGTCATAGTCACTGAGATACCCGCTGTGCGATGTGGTGTGCCTACCGTCCCTTACTGTAGTTACCCTGGGGGGAGGGGGGGGAAGGAAACAACACTGTACATTTACACACTTCTGATCTCTTCTGCTTCTCAGGTATTCGAAAGCAAATTTGAGAGACATTTGATTTTGGATTTTTCTGAAGTCATGTTTGCTATGAAGCAGTTTGAGCAGGTAAGCAAGATATTAATTTTAAGTTACTTTACAAATATGTCATGAAATAAATTTGAAATCCTGTGGTGGTGGTGGTGGTGGTTGTTGCTGCTGCTTTTTGAGAGGAACAGATTCTGTGCCTGTTGTTTTAGTTAATATAATTTTAAAGAAATTATATTCAAGTGTATGTGAAACTTTGTATACTAAAGTCATTTAAAATGACTATATGCCAGCACTTGGGAGGTGGAGGCAGGAAGATGAGCTCAAGGCCATCTTGACAGCATGTTTAAGGCTGGGCCAAGCTGCTTAGATCCTGTCTCCAAAACCACCACACCAAAAAATCCTGAACCCAAGTGTGATGCAAGCTTCGGAGGCTGAGGCAAGTGGATTACTGTGAGTTCAAGGCCAACCTGGACTATGTAATGGGCCAAGCTAGCCAGTGTCATAGTGAGGTGAGATTCTATCTCGAAGCACACGTGTACACGTGTATACACACACCCCAATGATAGTCACAAGCCACTGTGCCAGTGTCATAGTGAGGTGAGATTCTATCTCGAAGCACACGTGTACACATGTATACACACACCCCAATGATAGTCACAAGCCACTGTGCCAGTGTCATAGTGAGGTGAGATTCTATCTCAAAGCACACGTGTACACATATATACACACACCCCAATGATAGTCACAAGCCACTGTGCCAGTGTCATAGTGAGGTGAGATTCTATCTCGAAGCACACGTGTACACATATATACACACACCCCAATGATAGTCACAAGCCACTGTGTTTTTAGCAGTAATTAAATTATTTAGCAAACCTTTTGGTAAAACTTAAAAGTCAGCTCAAAGAACTTGGATATGAATTAAAAGCATGAAGAATCGTTTCATACTCAGCTCCATAGCAAGGCAGACCAGCCTGTGCTGTATGAGACCCCATCTTACTCCCCCACGCCCCCCCCCCCACAGGAATAAAAAAATCTTATCCAGATGTGGTGTATGCCTCTAATCCCAGTACTTGGGAAATGAAAACAGAAGGATCAGGTGTTCAAGCTTAGCGGAGACTGCCTAAGACCTTGTATCAGAAAAATTAACTAAAAGACCTCTGTGTGCGCGCGTGTGTGCGCGTGTGTTGGTTTAGACCAGTCAGACATGGCTAAAAGACAAATCATTTGTTTTCCCATGTTACCAGCAGTAGCCATAAGTAATCTTTATCTTATTTTCCTTGGTGTTTACTCTGAACTCACCTGAGTGCATTCTTGCTGTGATTAAGCTAGTTTTGGTCTCATCAGTAGACTCCCTCCTCTGGTAGATTAGTTTTAGTTCCCTTATCCTGCACACCCTTCCAGGAGAGTTCTATCTTGGGGTTTGATTGAATCCATACCTGCCACTTACGTTTTATAAGTGAGAAGAATTTAGAGTTGTATGTCATGTCCTTTGTGTCTACCTGTCTTTCCCTGAATTAGCAGTTGCCTCACTCTTGACACGCTGACCACCTTGTGTGTGACTCTGTCTCCCAGCAGCACGCTGAACACCCCAGATGGCAGCCTGGGGCGGCTCACCTGCCCTTCTCTCCTGTGGGCTCCCCCAGGCTAGCCTTGCTTTCTCAGCGCTGGGGTAGCCCTCGCTTCGCTCCTGGCTCCTGAGCCCCGGGCCCTGTACTCCTCCCGTACCTGCTTTCCGCTCTCCTGAAAGTCGGAGCTCTCACGGGTTTGGGAGGGTGAATGGCAGGACATGAGATTCGGTGTATCTGAGGTGTGCGCTGCGTGGTAGTAGGCCAGACGTTACCTTCTCGGTTGTGGTCATTTTCTGTCCCAGTGTTCCCAGAGCTGCCATGTCGTCTCCTGGAGAACTGTAATGCTGATGCTTTGCATCCCTGGCTTAGGAGCTCTTTCCTGGGCGTCCTGGAATCGGCTTCTGTTGATGCATGTAAACTTCCTGTTTTTGTCTTCAGCTGTTCCTGCCAAGCTTTCTGTGGTACATTGAGAATTGCTTCTTGATGGACAACTCTGTGGTCAGAGATGAAGCACTGGCCATTTTAGCCAAGCTCATTCTGAACAAAGCTGCCCCTCCCACTGCCGGCTCCATGGCCATTGAAAAATACCCTCTGGTTTTCTCCCAGCAGACAGTGGGGTAAGTTCTGTATCTACTGCCCATGCTGATGGTACGATTATTGAGTCCTAATTGAATGTTCAAGTTTACTGCCCCAAATGATGATTGGATCAGTCTTTCCATCTATATCTATATATCTGCCCTAGAAAGAGGTCCATGATAAAGTGTTGTGGGAAAGATTCAAGTTGTGGCTAAGTATGTAGTTTTAGTATGATTCTAACTTGCAAAACTGTGGACAAGCATGGAAAAGTATGGGTGGAGACATAAAACTATTAATTTTGTTTATCCCAGGTGGTGATAAAAATTAGAGGCGATTATTAATTTTTTAACCTTTTAAGATTATTTTAGATTCATGTGTAATTTCCAGAAATGTATAGAGAGGTTATGTATATATATTCCGCCACTGGTTAAGTCTTGCATTATCTTGCTACTGTATTAGAACTAGAATCAACTTATAGGCTCAGAGACTGCTTCAGCCTTCTGTGCATTTACCAAGTGCTTTGAACGTAGATCCTAGGGTCTGTGCAGGTSATCGCTCCGCAGAGCTGCCACCACCTGAAGGCACAGAGGTCCTCATCCTTGTACATGTTTCTCCTCCAGTTTTTAAACATTCAAAAACTATTGCATCGTTTCTCTTCTCCCCCAGCCTCTCCCGCCCCCTCTCCCCTACTCTTCACATTCACAATTCCCTCTCGTGGCTTTTAGTAGCCATCTTCCCTCCGTCCCTACCCTGTGCCCGCCAGCCGGCCTCCCCTTTCCGTGAGGACCATGCGGTGCACCGTCGCCGTGGTCAGCTTCTCACCTACAACAGGCTCTTTGCGACTCATCCAGGTTGCTCTAACAAGTAAGCCCTCTGTTTGTTTCTAAGAAGGGTTCCCTGTTAAAAATGCCACACTTGTTTAATCATTAACACGTGGAAGAACATTTAAGCCATTCCTGCCTCTTGGCTATTGCACATTAAGCTTTGTGACCATTCATGTTGTCCACTCTAAGTCTTCCAACGTGGAAGTTTGGAGGTTTATGATAAGTAGGAAGAATCACTACCCACTTCCTGTAAATGGACATTATAGTGACTTGAGAAGGCATGATTTTGGAGAACCAAATACAATTTGTTAATTCATGACAGAAACATTAGTTCTATCAAACATTAAAAAGTGTTTGTTGCTGTTTTTTTTGTTTTGGGGGGGGGTAGGATCTCACTGTGTGGCCGGTCCGCCTTTTCTTCCTTTCCTCCTTCCTTCCGTGTCATGCAGTCTGGAACCCATCGTGCATTTACATGGAATTTGACACTTAGGCCAACGGGTATTAACTTGCTCTGGCAGCATTTGTTGAAAAGCCGTTCTCCAGGAAGCTGCCCTTGTCCTTCTGTCAGAAATCACCTGGACACGTGTGCTGGCCTGCTTCCGTGTCCCTGAGGTTTTTCACTTATGACGTTGTATTAGATGTGTTTGAGGGGGCCGTGGATCGCCTTTTCCTTCTTGCGAGCACCTGTGAGGGTGGGCACGTGGCACGCCTGTGAGGTCAGAGGGCAGCTTGTGTAAGTGGTTTCTTTCTGCTACGTGGGCTCTGGTACTCAAACTCGGGTCACCGGGCTTGGTGGCACATGCCCTTACTGAGCCGTCCCAGTGGCCTGGTCCTTTGTTTTCCTGCTTTATTCTGTGCGTGCTGGAGTGGCTGCACCTACCCGTTGCCATGCCTGTGGTTGGCTTCCCCTGGAGAACGGGGTAAGTGCATGGGTTCCCGAGCCTGCCGAGGGCTCAGCTCTGACCTCGGCTGCAGTCGCCCCCACAGCGCACGGCATTGAGTTTGGAATTAGGTGACCTGGAGATCTGGGGGCCTTGCCTCCTCAGTGCCTGCTTACATCTCCTTCTCGGAAAGTATTCTGTCAAATACCGGACAGTCCTGTTTTCCTTAACTGAGCCCTGGTTCTGAGAAGTGGATAAAGAGTAACTCGTGGGCAATCATTGCATAGGCAGTCTAGCCTGACTTCACAGTCAGAGCCAGTCTCCGGCAGACATACGTTCAGCTGTCCCCAGAACTGAGTCTTCTGTGCTGGCGAGTGAAGCTGCTTGGTTCTCGGCTTCCTTCCCCTCGGAGAAGCCAAGGGGTTGAGGAGGCTCCTGTCACACGTCACAGTTCTGTAATCCTCCCGAGAAAAGTAACTAGTAAAATAAGCAAATTAGATCTTCTAACCCAAAGCTGGTGCTACAACTTCCACGTCTCTTTTCTCTGAGAAAACATTCCTTTGCCACCCTTCACAGAAATAGTTTGTGTGAGTGGTCACCTTCATCTTACCTCTTCCTCTGGAGACTTTTGAGTAATAGTTTGAGTGAGTAGTGACACGTATTAGCGCACAGACACCTCACACTCGACTGGAACCCGGATGGGCGGTAGAGGAGTGTGGCAGTGGCAGTGGCAGCCAACCTAAGCCACATTGGAGTTTGAGCTGAGCCTGGGGGCCACAGTGAGAGCCTGTCTCTGAGACTCCAGACTGCAGAGCCGTCCCTGCTCTCCTCAGGAAGCGTAGAGAGCACTGGAGCGGAAATGCTCATTTAAAGCCCAGCCACTGCTGTGCACAGTGGGGTGTGACTGGGAGCGAGGGGTACCTGTGCATCCTGCAGAAGACAGCAGCACAGGAAGAAGGACCTGCCGAGGCAGTTCTGCACATGCGCGAGCAGGAAGGGACAGAGAGGCTCAGCCCTGCTGGACTGGGGCTTTGGACATACTGTAATGGTGGGAAGGATTGAACCTTGCAAGATCTGAGTTCAAGACCCAGGCAAGAAGAGGCTTTAACTTAGGACAGTGATGGGGCAAATACTGACTTTCTCTTTGACATCACCTCAGTATTTTATGAGACTTTTATAGGTTGTCATATCCTGCTTATTGTCCAAAAAGACTAAAGATAGTACGACTAGCTGGGCAGTGGTGGCGCACGCCTTCGATCCCAAGGCTCGGGAGGCAGAGACAGGCAAATCTCTGAGTTCAGGGTCAGCCTGGTCTACAGAGTGAGTTCCAGGACAGCCAGGGCTACAAAGAGAAATCCTGTCTAGTTAAAAAAAAAAAAAAAAGTCAATTAATGAGTTGTTAGTTAACTTACCTATTATTTCTAAATATTCTGTGTTTTGACGTGTATGGAACCAAAAAAATGTGTCTTTGTTGATTTAAATAACAAAAATCCTTACAGGCTACTTATACAAGTAACATACTGGACACGGGGAACAAGTTATAAAACATATTACCTATCATTTCCGTGACTTTGCTTGCAAGAAGAGGAAAGGGCTAGTTGTAACTATATAGACTATTGCATACCCACAAACAAATGGGCACTCACAGAGCATCATTGAAGAACCTTGTTGCACCGAAAGTAGGAGAACTGTCAGTCATAATAGAAGTGGCATTTGCCACTTCTTCCATGGCAACACTGTGACATTCTTCATTTGGAAAATAGTAAAGTTCATGTAAAAAGGACACAGGTGGTTGATGATAGCGATCATCAACCTGTAATGTTCAGCAGTGCTCAGAAGGCATGAAATAGGAGGATTGCCACAAGTTCAAGGCCAGCAGGGCTATAGAATCGGTTCCGGTTTCCCGGGGCTCATAGCTCTACTGTCTGAAATGACCAAGATGTGAGGAATGGAGGAGTGGGTCTGCTCCAGTCCCTCAGATGTGCCCAGCAGCACACAGTGCACAGCAGGGCCTAGAGCTAGGAAGGACCTGACTTAGGTTACAAATCGATTAAAATAGAGAGGGGAGTCCGGCCGTAGGGTTGAGGAGCCTGCTGCCGCAGTCAGTAAATGACTCCCTCGCCTTTGTGTGTGTAATCCCTCCGTCATCCCAGCTCCCCCTGCCTTCCAGATGCAGCCTTTCAGACTTGTGCTTTATAGGTGTTAAATACCTGTTCGTTGTTTTCACCTTCAGATCCTACTTAAAGCAGAGGAAGGCCGACTCCAAGAAAAGAAAGGAACAGTTTCCAGTCTTAAACCATCTCTTATCCATAGTTCAGTTACCCCCGAATAAAGATGCCACCCACCTTTCCCAGTCTTGGGCAGCCCTTGTGGTATTACCTCATCTTAGGTAAGGAAAGAAACTCGAGATTTACAAACGTTTAACCTTTTGATTAAAATGTTACCCATTCTTTTCCATCCTGTGACTAAGCCATTAAATAGAAATTCGAAATTGTCCTTCTTTTTTACACTTCCCAACAGACCTCTTGAGAAAGAGAAGATGATATCGCTCGTGTCCTGCTTCATAGAGTCACTCTTCCTGGCTGTTGACAGAGGGAGCTCTGGGAAAGGTCAGTCAGTCAGCATTTGTCTTCCCCTTGYTGTGCCAGAGAAGAGTGCAACGCTGTATTCTGCTGTAACTCCGTATGGCAGTGTTGGTGGCAGGGGCCTGTGCTACTTGTACCCTGTAAGTGGCTGAACACAAGGAAAGTTAAGTGTTGGGAGAATTTAAAGCATGGGACGTTCGAGTCCCCACTGTCTCCTGTGCCGTCCCTACCCCTTAGGGACACCTTCTGCTTCAGACTGCTTCATTTACTCCCCCGGCACACCATCGGACCCTGACGCGTGTGTTCCCTCTGCCTGAGAACCTTTCCGTTTAACATTCAGTGTGACCACTCAAGGGCCGGTGGATTGTTGTCGCTGAACTGAAACAGCATCCCAAGGGTGACTTACGGTCTTAGTGTACAAGTCCAGGGCAGTACATAATGGCAGGGGTGGGGGGACATGGCAGCAGGCAGCCAGAGGGAAGCTGAGAGATTACTTCCAACAGCAAGGTATCCTAAACGTTCCAGAACTTTCTCCAAACAGCACCACCAGCTGGGACCGAGTGTTCAGACACACGAGTCCTGGGGGACTCACTCAGTCTCGTTCAGACCACTGTAGTTGTACCCCTAGGATGCCTTCCTGCCTCCTGTAGGCAGGACAGGTTACCCTACTCCAAGTCCCAKTACCCGGTGTGTGTGTGTATCTGTGTTTTCCTCAGAGCCTAACAGTCTAAAAGCACTTACTTGGTCTTTCTCAGCCTTATTTTAGCCAAATGTATATACACTGATTATTCACCCACAAAAGTATTAGTGTGCTATAGAATATTACACAGCAAGTTTTTCATAGCTCAAATACTTGGCCATGTGTAGCTAGTGGCTACTGCACTAGATTGTGACTATTTTGGCACAAAGGCTTGTGCCAAAAGGCTTTGTCATTGCAGAGTATTGTGTTCCATAGTGCCACTCTGGAGAGGAAATAGGCAAAGGGACTGTAAATGTTTTAGGCTTTGGGGTGTGTGTGTGGGGATGATAAATATGAATGTGCCAGGTCTACTGTTACAGAAAATTCTAGTCTGGATTATGCTAGAGGGTGGACTATATCCCTTACTTGAAATTCTTGAGACCAAAAGGTGCTTCAGATTTTCAGATACATATATGTATATACATCTGTTTTGCTGGATAGGAGCCCTAATCTGAAAATTCTAGATCTAGCCTTGTGACTCGAAAACTAGCTGCACACCATAGCATTCACTTTAAAAATGAGCCTTCTGTCAGTAATGGGGCCGTTGGTGAGTGAGGTGTTTCACGTCGAGAATGAAATCAAGCGCTTTTCCTGGTTTTCTGCCCTTAGGACATTTATTTGTTCTTTGTCAAGCTGTAAATACTCTACTAAGTTTGGAGGAGTCTTCTGAACTTCTTCATCTGGTTCCTGTGGAACGGGTGAAGCACTTAGTGCTGTAAGTAAAAGAATGACTTCCATTTGTCTTAACAATGAGTGAAATAGAAAAAGCTCCTGTTCGTGTGATATAACAGAAATCTTTATATCTAAATACAGTCACAGACCACGTGGCATGTGGAGGGAGGGTCTGTAGCCTGTCCGGGTGGAGGGTGGAGGTGTGGGCTGTACTTTTTCTCCCTGGCTCAGTACCTGGAATGCAGTAAACACTTGACAAATTTCACGTGTGCTCTTTGGGTGCCACTGCCACTCACAGCTGTGGATTGGGGGGCCAGTGTCGGGGGTTCCAGTCCCGCCTCTGCCTCTAACTAGCAGATTGTATCTATGCACATCACTCACCTGGCAACCTCCTCTTCAGCTATAAAATGATGGTGGATATCTCTATAAAACTTAGGCCTGCTGCATTTTATATTTCCCTCCTCAGCGGACATTTCTTAGTAACTTAGCAGTACAATGCAGTTTGACTCTCGTAAATATTTTGTTGCATGCAGAACATTTCCAACAGAGCCATCTGTGTTGCTGTTGGCCGATCTCTATTATCAGAGGCTAGCGTTATGTGGATGCAAAGGGCCACTCTCCGAGGAGGCTTTAATGGAGTTATATCCCAAGTTACAAGCAAACATCTCAACTGGTGTCTCCAAGGTAATACTGTGCTGTGAGTTCAGCTGGCGATCACTCACTTCCTCATCGGGGTGTGCTGTGGGCGATCTCCATCAGTGATCACTAAACACTAGCCACAGTCTGATCACAGCAAGCCTGGCTAGGATGATCGGGAAGATTACAAATCTTAGGGTTCTGCCTCCGTCCATTCCAGTTCAATAGGACTAGAGTAGAAAAAATCTAGATAGATAAAATAATTTTCCTTTAATTTATATACTTACAGATGGGATTTGTTTGACTAAATCTCCATTCTACAGGCTTGTATAGTAGACATTTTATGGACTAGGAAATTGTGCTTATACTAATAGGTAAACAACCTATATGTCTTACAACTTAAAACTAGAATGTGTTCTTGTGATACACTGCTGTTCTCAAAAAGTTCCGCAAATTTAGAAAAAAATAAAACTTAGGCCAGGCATAGTATTAGTGTTCACCTTTAACCCAGCACTTGGAGGCAGATCTCTGAGTTTGTGGCCAGTCCGGTCTACATAGTGAGGTCCAGAACAGCCAGGTCTGGAAAAAAGAAAAGAGAGAGGGGGAGAATGAGAAAGGGAAAGAGAAAGGGAAGAAAGGAACAGAAAAGAAAAGAGAAAAGAAAAGAAAAAGAATTTTAGGCGGCTCACCTACTTACTCAAGTGTGTGGAATGCCCGTGTAGCTGCGGAGTCCAGAGCTGCTGGCTGTAGTTGAACTGTATATGAACGTAGTCAGGCCTTGTGCCTAGTTACTGTCATAGCTGAGACAATGGTGCTGTGTATTGGCCAGCCTCACCCACTCAGTCTCATCCTGTCTGTAATTCACTCACTGGTGGAATTAAATATTGGTCATTGTTGGATATGAAACAAGGCCTAGAAAAGGCAGGCTTTGCACGGATGAGACAGTGCCTCGTGGAGTTTGTGAGCTGTGGACTTTGCCAGCCACACACCCGTTTTGTCCTTCTCTTAAGCGCTGCAATCTGAAATCTCCCTTGTACTTTTCTCTAGATTCGACTTTTGACAATAAGGATCCTAAATCATTTTGACATCCGACTTCCAGTTTCAGTGGAGGTATTGTAATTATTAGAATGGATAGTATAAAAAAATCAAAACATAACCTGTATAGTATTTAATTTTCAAGGTGATATTTTTTGGAAAAAAAACTATGTAAACATGATAAAAAATTGGTCTTTTCAAAATCATTTTCTTGTCTCCCACTAAGTCTACTAAATGTTCTTTCAAATCTCTTGACTAGCAGACGTGGTGACAGCCCGTGCTGCTCTGGGAGTTTCTATCGGTGCCTGTGGTTTTGCCTCTCCTTTGACGTTTAAATAGTCCACGCAATTTAAAGTCGCACCGGTTCCTCTGATGATGGGAGCTTACGTTGGGTTTTAGTTTCCATTTTCCAGTGTCTTACAGAGCACCACAGTGACCTCCTTTAGCTGGATATTTTCATGTTCAAAATTGTTTCTATTATGCAAAGACTAGAAGAAAAATTGCAGAGAGAGAGAGAAACTTTTTATTTCAGTAGATGTTAGTTTGAATCCTTTTGACAACTTTCTGTTTACTCTGTGTGTGGCATACATATGTATTTGTGTGTGTGTGTGTGTGTGTGTGTGTGTGTGTGTGTACACATACATTTAGTGCACATGAATGTGGAGGCTAGAGATTGATGTTGGTGTCTGTATTGTTTGCTGCCTTATTTTTTAACTTAAAATATAGTTAAATCCCTTCCCCCTCCAACTTCTCCCATACATCCCACTTCATACTCTTTATTGTTACGTATATTTAAGTGTGAATGAATATATAAGCACAACCTGCTAAGTCCATTTTCTGTTGTTGGTATATCATTAGATCTAACCACCTTTTTATGTGTATGGATATTTCGCCTGCATGTATATCTGTGCAGTGTATACATGTCTGGTACCCAAGGAGGCCAGAAGAGGGTATCATCTCCTGGAACTGAGTTACCATGAGGTGCCGGGGATTGAACCAGGGACCTGTGGAAGAGCTTCCGGGCCACCTCTCCACCTTGATCATTTTATTTTGAGACAAGGTTTCCCACGGAAGCAGCAAGGCTGGCCGGTCACCGAGCTCTAGGGATCCATCCTTCCCCAGCATATTCTTGATTGGATTTTTTGTTTGTTTGTTTTTAATAATTTATTTATTATTATGTGTAAGTACACTGTAGCTGTCTTCAGACACACCAGACGAGGGCGTCAGATCTCATTACAGATGATTGGGAGCCACCATGTCGTTGCTGGGATTTGAACTCAGGAACTTCGGAAGAGCAGCCAGTGCTCTTAACCGCTAAGCCATTTTCCAGCCCGTTTGTTTTGTTTTTAAACTTTTCAGCTGAGCATAGTTGTGCACACATTTAGTCCTAGCACTCGGGAGTCAAGAAGCAAGTATTTTCCGTAAGTTTGAGGTCAACCCGAACCACGTAGCAAGTTCCAGGCCAGCCAGGGCTGCATAGTAAGACCCATCTCACAAAACAAAACCCTCGCTGTGCCTCACATTGCTTTGGAATCAGTTCTGACCTGCCTTGGGTTTGTCTGGCTTTCAGGATGACGGGCTCTCGGAGCGGCAGTCGGCCTTCGCTATAATACGCCAGGCTGAGCTTGTGCCAGCAACTGTGAGTGATTACAGAGAGAAGCTTCTGCACCTGAGAAAGCTGAGGCACGATGTGGTGCAGGGTGCCGTCCCGCAGGGCCCACTGCAGGAGGTAACGAAGCGCTCTGCCTGCCTTCTTTCCTTCCTTCCTTCCTTCCTTCCTTCCTTCCTTCCTTCCTTCCTTCCTTCCTTCCTTCCTGCCTGCCTGCCTGCCTGCCTGCCTGCTTGCTTTAAAATTGTTTCTTAATTATGTTTTAAATCTTATTTGGGAGCTAATACCACATAGTTACCAACAATGAAAATATTCTTGTTACAAGGTAAAGCAAACCTTGCATCTCTTCCATGCCTCCAATTAAGTCGTTCTTTTAGCCTATTAAATAGCGTAGTGTCCTTTTGAGTATGTGAAGGTGACGGTCACGCTTTTGCTGCTTTGCCTAAAAAGGGAGGCTTTGGCTATGCCCATTTCACTTGGGGTTTCTCTTGTGTTTCTTACCTAGTTATGGCGTGTGAACATTTGAAAGTATAAGTCTTCGCTTTCATCGGCCTTGGGGGGGGGGCAGGGAGGGAGAGTGTTTTGTTGACAGAATAACTGTCCTTTAAAAGAAGCTATGCCGTGTAGAGTGCGACTGGTGGCTGTGGGAGCAGGCTGCAGAAATATATCATATGAGAAGCAAGCTGACTGCTGGCCGGTGTGCCCACAGCAGTTAGAGTGCTCGTGACCAAGGTCAGCAACACCATTTCCTTGTTTGTGAGTCAGGAAAACAATAGTCTGTAGTCCACTGTTGCTATAGGAACTGCATGGACGAAAGCTAAAATCCCAGTACAAAACAAGCTTCCATCTGAGCGCATTATACTAGTTCTTATGGGTGTTACCATTCATCTTTCATCAAGCATTGTGTTGGCCAGCAATGACAAGGTGCTGGTGAGAAACAAAAACTCAGGCTCTGCCTTCAGTGAGACCGTTTCGAGGTCTCGGGCAAGGGCTAGGGGACCTTCCATCTGTTCAAGAGCATGGAAATTTCTAAAAGGGTGGTATTTGACTGCATCTTGAAGGAGGTGGTAATGTCCCATTCCAGAGGAAGGGTGTGCAAAGGAAGTGAGGTCTGATCCACATAGGTTCTGCAGGGACCCTGCAAATGGATGAGGTCTCCAGGCTCCAGCAGATGCTGAAACCACAGTCTGTCTGTCCCTGCTGTCACACGTGTGTGCTCTCCTCCTCCCACAGCCACCCTGCTGTCTGACGGGTGATCGGCTGGTGATTACCTGCAGATTCTTTTCCCCTCTGGAAGGAATTCCCTAGATCATATATGTTCATCATCTGAGCACAGTGCCCTGCTCCACTGAGTAGGTGTTCAGGGGAAATGGATTTATAGAAGAGTGTTCTGTTTGATCCCTGCTGGGGACATACATAATCATGCAATTTTCTTTATTGAGTTTTTTTTTTTTTTAAACATAAGCAATTCAGTATATGTTGAAACAACAAAATGAATGAAAACATAGGAATTTTTTTTGTTTGTTTTGTTTTATTCGAGGCAAAACCCATTGAAAGTAGACTAGGAACACATGGTCCTTCCATATCATGATCCATTTCATGGTATAATGCTCTCTGACCACTGCTTTTCAAGAATTGGTGGTGGCTAGGTTCTAAGATTCAGAGAATGGTCATGAGTTGAGTAATTATCAGAACAGTCACACTGTGTGCCTGGCTGTAAAACATACAGAGACAACTGTAAGAATAAAGTAGTTAGAAGTGGTCGCCTCATTTCTAGCCATGCCATGTCAAGAAAGGTCAAGGCGTGTGTTGCGTTCTGGAAACCTCTTCTTTGAGAAAGAATATTTTAAAAGCCAAGCTTTGTTTCTTGTTGGATTTAGGCAAGCCCAGAAGCATAGGGAATGAGAGGCAGCATACAATACTTCGCAGAGAAGGATACTGAGGCCCAGTGAGCTTCAGGTTTGCTCAAAATCACGCAGTGCCCAGCTGGAGGGACAGGGATTGGGCCAAGGTGTCATGGCTTGTGCATGGTTGGTTCGTGCCTCATGCCTTCCGCTGCTGTGCCCCTGCCTCAGGCCAGACCGCTCCAGTAGTTCCGGTCAGAACTGCAAAAGCAAGCTCCTGCTAATTAATAGTATCTGCACAAAACCAGATCAGCCTAGAAAAGAGGCTTTGTGCTTTGTAATTCACAACATTTCAATCATAATCCTTCCTGTAGTAATCTCATTCAGTTCTCACAGCAAAGTGTGGGCAGCATTTGTCTCTTTTTAGAAATGACTCCTTGCGAGGGAGGATACTATGTTAGATTTAAAGCCAATATTTACCGCATCTATTCATGGCTGCAGAATATTGGCTTTGCCTTTGGAGAATCCATCATAGACTCATTAGGAGCAAGGCTGAGAAAAGCATTCCTCTTTCATCTAGGGTCGTTCTTTGCTGGTGTGAATATTAGTGTTCACTACGTTTCATTTGGAATGGGGATTATAGCCGGAACATGTACCTACATCCCACCACCAAGTAAAGAAATATATATATACATATACGTATATACATACATATATGTATATATGTGTGTGTGTATACATATATATACATATATATATATACATATACATACACCATTCTCCATGGTGACTCACCTGGAGTGTTGATAATGATAATAATGAATGCTATGCAGAAGCTGACTAAGAAAGCTTTAGGACCCCTGAACTAGAGTCTCTGAAAGCACAGGTTCGAGAACTCAGTCATCTAGCTAGGCATGGTGGCATACAACTTTAATCCTGGGATTTGAGAGGCAAAGACAGGTGTATCTCTGAGCTTGAACCCGCCTGGTCTACATAGTGAGTTCTAGGACAGCCAGGGCTATACAAAGAGATCCCCCTCACCCCTCCCCAAAAAAGCAAGAAAGAATAAACTCAGGCATCAGCAGTTATAGGAGGCTTCAGCCACCATTCCTACGACTTGAGGTTTTTGATTTGGGTTGGGTTTTTTTGTTGTTGTTTTGTTCTTTAGTGTCTACACTTTATTAATGTATGATGCTTTGGGTCATGATAATGTTTATGATGGGATTTCCTTCCCAGTTGGCCTTAGACTTTGTGAGTGAACATCTGGGATGAGCTTACATACTGTGTTCTAATGAGTATAAGTAAGATTTTAGGAGCTGGAGAAAAATTAATACACACTGAATTCTGAGTTAATACCAAGAACCTTCTCTTGTAAATGCAAGTTTCTTCCCAAACCCTGCTTTGTCCAAGGGCCTCGCGCCTTTGAGAACGTCTCTTCGGGCTTCTTGCAGCCTGTAACACACTTACTAAACCAGTCTCTTGGACCTGCAGGTGCCGCTCCGTTACCTGTTAGGCATGCTGTATGTCAACTTCAGTGCTCTCTGGGACCCTGTCATAGAGCTCATAAGGTAAGCATGGGCTAAGTGGATGTGCCCGTTCACCTCACTGATGCAGAAGGGCGGGGCCGGGGCTAGGCCTGCGTTCCATGTAGGCGTGGTTTAAGTGCGTGGGTATCTGGGTCCTTTGTGAGACAACATGAAAAAGAAAAACAGAGATTTCCTCTAGTGCCCGTTTTTCAGTAGGCTAGCTGTATAAATATTTCTGTGCACTTAAATGACTGGAGGGTTTTCTATTTACTTTATGATACTTTTATATGATCAAAAGATATTGTGATAATTACATAGTTTTATTTTTACATATTAAATCATTGAATGATTCTTTAAAAATAAGGGCTTTTCAAAATCCTAGCTGTCTGGCACACACACACCTCTTTAACTCTAACAAATCATTTTAATAGTCACTAAATAGCATATGCTGTGGCTGAGAAAGAAATCTGTCCTTTTACAGATGTTTGTCCTTGCTGCTTTACTCTGACTTTTTATCCAACTGGAAATATGTCATGTGTCATGCCTTTCCCGATCTATTAGTTCGTACTTGACAGGAGCAGAGTAAACAAATCCCTCTTCAATTTTGAACCAATTTGTCTGCTTTCTACTTCCTTTCAGAGCCATCAAACACATATAGTGAAAATAAATGGCTTTTGAATTCAAACTGGTTTTTCGGGAAGGTGGGGTACCTTCAAAAGACAGGAAGTGACGCGTCTCATCAGTGGTCCATTATCACACACGTTGGCTCCTAAGTCACTAAATGCTCTTAGAGTCTCCCTATAGTGGCTAGGCTATTTTATTGCTGAGGACTATTTTCCATGTACAATACACACTGCATAACCTGTGTCAGATCTAGTGTAAAGCGTATGTTCATTAGTGGGAAGCCAGGTGTGCGGATGCACACTTGTAATCCCAGGTTTCGGGAGATGAAGGCAGGCAGGGAACTTCACAGATCTGAGAATGGGCTACGCAGCCGTATGTCTCATCAGAGGACGAAGGAGACAGGAATGAGGAGGAAGGTATGGGAAGGAGAAAAGGGGATGGAAGATTAATGGCTAATAGAGAAAACTCGAGAATATTATTGTAGGGGCTTCAGACTGCAAAAACAAAAATAACCCTACCTTATTCACTACATGTCTTGACATTAAGTTCTGAAAAGTGAGACAGATTCTAATTGAATTACTGTCTAGCCTGGAACTAGCTATGAGGACCAGGCTGCCCTTGAATTAACAGATCTCTCTGCCTCCTGGGTGGTGACATTGGAAGCATGTGCCACCATATCTAGCTGAAAAGCACATTTCGGATAGTCGGTCGGTGTTTTTTTGAATTAGTTGCAGAGAAATAGCTATTTTTCACTAACTCCAGTGCAGGGCTTATTCCCTCTCCAGGAACTTCCTTTCCTCGATGGGCCTCCCTCACATGTCCTTCGTAGCCCTGTCCACCTGGAGAGAGGCAGCCAGCCAGTTTCTGTGTCGGGTTTGTCTGGGGACTTGTCTTGACTGATCTCTAGTGCGCGAGCACCCAGGCCTGTGGAAAGCACAGCCCTAGGCAGCGCCCTGACGCCCAGGAGTAAGGCAGCAAGCAGTCCCCCCCCCCCCCCCCCCGCCCTGTGCTTTCTGCCTCCGACTTCCTACCGAGACCCTGCCCTGACTTCCATCAGTGAATGGTGAGCTGATGTATAAGTCAGTAGACATTTCCCTCCCCAGGGGCTCTCGGTTGTGGTGGATGTCACAGCCACAGAGAGGGAAAGGTGGAGAATATATCATATTCCATTTTTATTATTGTGTGGTTATCATCACTCTGCCTAACTGGATACGGTGCTTCATGCCTGGCCCTCGGGGGTAGGGCCAATAGATTGTCAGCTTGGGACTTCATACTGGGTTCTAGACCAGCTCAGCGTTCATAGAAAGGCTGAGTTAAAGTATCAACAACAAAACTAAATAGTCTTGCACGTATCTACTTACATTTTTAAAACTATTCTGTAGTCATTTGTGGCAAGGTGGTTCGGCAGGTAAAAGTTCTCCTGCACAAGTCTGATGGCGTGAGTTCCGTGCTTGGATCCTGCAGTAGGAGAGAGCCAACTCCTCTGTACAGACCCTGGGACATGTGTGCCCACTCATTCGTGTACATCAATTGAATAATGATAAAGTAGTCTCCGCAATGTAGGCAGTGTAAAAACAACAGATTTAGCCTCGTGTTGAAGATTAATCGAATTAACATTTAGTTGATTCTCTTACATTTTTCTACTGGGATGTTTCACACGAAAGACCATGCCATATCATGTATTTTATGATCTGTTTCTCTTAGTTCTCATGCCCACGGAATGGAAAACAAGCAATTCTGGAATGTCTGCTATGAACATCTGGAAAAGGCAGCCTCACATGCTGGTATGAACAAGAGACTGCAGGGCTGGGACACCATGGTTATTGAGTTGTTTAGTGTGATAAAGTTCTGAGATGGTGCTGTTTTCTTTGTGTTACTAGAAAGCACACGTCCTGTCTTGAGGGTGACACTTTTCTCTTGCAGAGAAAGAACTGCAGAAGGATGTGAGAGATGACGTGTCCATGGGAGAGGAAAGCTGGGCGCAAGCCCAGGACGGAGCCGTCAGCGTTCTCTACCAGCAGCAGTTAGCACTGAAAACCGACTGTCGGGAGCGACTGGACCATACCAACTTCCGATTCTTGCTTTGGCGAGCTTTGGCCAAATTCCCAGAGCGAGTAGAGCCAAGGTCCAGGGAACTCTCCCCACTTTTCCTGAGATTCATCAAGTAAGTAGCTAGGACTCTGCCCCTGGCACAGTGTGAAGGTGGGGTCTCAGCCTCCCCACTGGCTGGGCATTTTGCATTTTTTGTCATGTTTCAAGCCATTATCATGTCTGCAAAGCACTTCCTCAGGTAAACACTAAACTAGTTTTGTTCACCATTTAGTTATATATGAATCACCCTACAAATAGTGCTAATAAAAATAGGTCAGGTTACCACAAAGGAAGGCCATGTTTAGTTTGATCAGTATACAAAGGCCTTGCTGTTTCTTTCCCTGCTCATTGTTTTTGTACTTACCTGGGAGTGACATAACCGTGTTTGCTGTTCATAGTCTCTATGCTGAGGAATGTAGTCTTAAAGAATAATAAGAGTTTTCTCATGTCTTGTTTTGAGTATGTGAGTCTGAGATTCCTGAGTGCTATTAACAGATTGCTTTGAAAGGATGTGTAGTGTGGAATAGAACTAAATAAGTTCTGGTGTGCTTTGTCACATGGGAAGGAGGGATGGGGTTAGATTGAGCAGGACATAAACCACAGCCTGTCAAGCTTGTCCAGGGAACAGAAAGGAGATTTGGGTGACCAGCGTAGAATGAGCCAAGGAGAGAGTGCATGGGGGCCGAGCAGGACGGCAGCACTGGCCGTGAGAGAGTGAGGCATTCGGCCTTCACTGTCAGAGAAGAGGACAGTGTAAACAGAGACATGAGGGACTGGTAGATGTTGGCCACTTCTGAAGCACAGCTTCTCTGTGCTCTCAGGAACACTTCCCAGATTTCACCTCAGTGACGCCGATCTCCTTACTCACCTCTAATTCCTCAGCTCCAGCTAGCCAGCATGGACTGTCCTAGTAAAGCAAAGGTTCCACTTCAGTGGTGGCTGGTCTCTTGATAATCATGACTGATTCTTCAGTTCCAGCTGACCAGAACCACAGAATCTCAATTCAAAGCAGCAGCAGCCCTGAGAGAGTCATTAAATTTTCCTCTGAARCGTCAGAAGTCAGGCCTCCACCTTCTGCACTCCTCTGAACATTATCTTTCAAGCTCCTCAAGAACTTTCTACTGAGCTCTGAACACTCAATGGCTTCTCTAGCCCAAAGTTCCAAGGTTCTTCCACAGTCCTCCCCAAACGTGGTCAGCTCTGTCACAGCAATACCGCACACGCCTGGTACCAGCTTCTGCCTTGCTGACACAAAATCACCCCTTATGAGAAAAGAGGTATCTGGCTTTTCTCTTGCATTGTGTAGGGGGTCTTAAAGAAAATGGCCGCTGTTGAGCAAAGTAGCTAGGGCCGTTGTGTTTGCAGACTGTAACTGTCCCACTATGATAACTTTCAATAACTATTATCACCCTTTCATTTAAGGATAAAGACCTTTCTGTAGGGATGCTGTGGAGTGTAGAGACAGAAACAGGAGCCTGGGGTAGAAGTGGGTCACCCATATTAGAGGAAGACGTATGTGCTATAGCAGAACCTAGTGCTAATGTTTAAGAGTAGGTGGCACTTTGTCTTTTATGTGCTTTGGGCACTTGGTCTTTTAAGAAACCACTTTGCCCATGTGACTGAAATGCAGCATTGCCTCTCCTCTCTTTTCCCTGGCAGTCTCATGGCTTAGGCCTTTTATCTTTAATCCACTTCTCCATTGCGTCCTGTAAGTGAGGAGAAGCAGAAGTCTAGGTGCATCCTTCTGCACATGGATACCGCTCTGTACCACTTCCTGAAACGGTCACCCTTTCTCCGGAGTTCTCAGCTCATTGATTTTTGAAAGGCCAACAGCTGCTGTGTGCCTGTGTTCATGCTAAGGAGATGCTGGGGTTTTTTTGTTTGTTTGTTTGTTGTTGTTGTTTTTGTTTTTTCGAGACAGGGTTTCTCTGTATAGCCCTGGCTGTCCTGGAACTCACTCTGTAGACCAGGCTGGCCTCGAACTCAGAAATCCGCCTGCCTCTGCCTCCCAAGTGCTGGGATTAAAGGCATGCGCCACCACTGCCCGGCGGTTTTTGTTTTCTTTTGTTGTTTTGTTTTGTATTTTTCTGAGACAGGGTTTCTCTGTGTAGCCCTGGCTGTCCTGGAACTCACTCTGTAGACCAGGCTGGCCTTGAACTCAGAAATCCGCCTGCCTCTGCCTCCCAAGTGCTGGGATTAAAGGCATGCGCCACCACTGCCCGGCGGTTTTTGTTTTCTTTTGTTGTTTTGTTTTGTATTTTTCTGAGACAGGGTTTCTCTGTGTAGTCCTGGCTGTCCTGGAACTCACTCTGTAAACCAGGCTGGCCTTGACCTCAGAAATCTGCGTGCCTCTGCCTCCCAAGTGCTGGAATTACAGGCGTGCGCCACCACCGCCCAGCCGTGGGTCCTTTCTGACGTCATACTCCTCATTGTGTTCTCATGTGCGTCCTCTTACAGCAATGAGTATTATCCAGCAGATCTGCAAGTCGCTCCTACTCAGGATCTACGCAGAAAAGGCCGAGGAGCAGTGGCTGAGGAGGCGGATGAAGAACCTGCTGCTGGAGAGGATGAGGAACTAGAGGAAGAGGCCGTGCCTACAGATGAAGCGCCCCAGAAGAAAAAGACGAGAAGGGCTGCAGCAAAGTGAGTTTCCCTATCACCGCCTGATGATGGGACTGTGCTTGTAGGGAAAACGGTGCCGTCCTTCCTGTCTGCCTGGGAAACAACTTCTCGAAGGATGGACTGACTCCTCAGATAATTATTCACATACTGTCCTGAGATTCTCCTGACGGGTTCTTTGGCCTTTGGAGATTCTTACTCTGAAACATGCTGGTGCCAGGCATTGAGAACTGGCTGTGGTATTCTGTGACATCAAAGGTAAAGGCAGACAGGCCCAGAATTATACCAGTGCCATTTATAGGGGTCTGCGGCATTGATGCTTTCCAGGAACAGCCCTATCAGTATGCCCAGTAAATGGCATGTTGCTGTCCTGGGTCTCTCTGCCCTTTTCTTTAGTTTCTTGGGCACCGTGAAGATTGCAGCTTTGTGTTAGAACACCTGCTGACTAGCTTTCTTATTTCCCCACAGAATCTTAGCTCGTGTGGAGCTGTCGGTGTGGCTCTTCTTTGTCATGGCCTTTACAGATGAGAGCGTTGCAAGCGAGGGTGCGAGACACCCGCCCCTAGGGCGCTGTGTCTGCGTGGCAGGGAGCAGGCCACGGAGCAGAGCGGCTCCCTTTGTGAGCACCTCCCTCTGCCTCAGCCCTGCTTGTTACTGTGCGACAGGATCGTCCCATCTCCTTGGTTATTCATTTACCTAAGATGTTCCAAACTGGAAAAAAGGAAAAAGTTCTGCTTTCAGAGGCTCTTCGAGCTTACCTGAAGATTGTTTAGATTGAGGGTCTGATCTGCCAAGCTGGCGCTGCTCTTAAACTTTTAGATCTCACTTGTGGGTTTCAACACTAGCCATTTATAGATTTATCCATTTGGTAGCTCGCCAGTGCTCTTTCTAAGTGCAGGGCTGCAAAGATGAACTGCAAACATCTACGACGTAAGAGTGTGTCAAATGGCTGGTCAGATTATGTTTATGGGGTTCTGGAAGCACTGTAAAGAATTATTTCCTTCTACCACAAAGCTAGGCAAAGACTGGGAGAAAACCTTTCACAGAGGGAAGGATACCTTTGCTGCTGACAGACAAAAGACTGGCTGATGCCAGAGTTGGAGAGGGAAGGACCAGGGGAAGGAGTGAGTGGGTAAAGGCCCAGGAAGGGTCACGGCCACACTGCGTGTAACTTTAGCTCCTTTTCCTCTCTCCTCGGTTTCCATCAGCATAATCCCTAGCAAAAGATTACTTCGAGCTGTGTGTTTGCTGAATAAATGAATAAGCCATTTATCCAGTCACACCGTGGCCTCTGTCACCCCTGGGCCTGCACACATGCTCTTTCCAAGTGTCCTGGCCTCGTTTCTACCCACTGAGAGAATCTGTTCCTACTTGAAGGTGTGCTTCTAGTTCTTCACTGGTTACCTTAGGTGATTCCAGACTCTCTTAACTGACCGTAACCTGTATCATGGAATCCCTGCTTCTTTGGATTTTTAGCTCTTTACAGCTCTTTCTTGTGGAAAGCAAAGGGCTTTCACAACCCTGGGGATGCAGGAGGTGCTCTCGTTATTAACTGCCTTCCTCCTGGTCCGCTGAAGGGTTCTAAAGAAACTGTCTAAAGCACTAACAGTGAAGAGCTACGTAGCGTGTGGCTCAGTTGGCAGGGTGCTCGCCTCACTGCACGCGGCTCTGCTCCGGCCGCGTTCTATGAGCCCCACCAGTGTGGAAGTGCACACATAACTTTGCAGTTTGGAGAGGGACGTAGGAGTTGTCAACAGTGAACCTCATATACTTCCCATAACCAAACCTGGAATATTGCTACCAGGTTCCATCACTGAAAACGTGAATAAATTGTGCTGGCTATGTGACACGCATGTGTGCACACAACACACACCCCTCCCTTTAATCTCAGCACTTAGAAGGTAGATGCAAGCAAATCTCTGAGTTCAAAGCAGCTTGATCTGCATAGCATCGTCCAGGCAGACCAGACCTACATAGTTCATAAGACCCCGGAGAGGGGACGAGGGAAGGTGACTGGATGAATTGATAATGGGACCCTCGGTGCTGTCTCAGTACATGAATAGACCAGTGCTTCCAGTGAATAACCTCGCTTCCTAGAGTCTGTGTACTAGGGAATCGGGTGGGCGGTTGAGGCAGACACACTTCCCCATCTGCTCCAGTAGACTTGCTCTGGGCAGTTCTGTCTTCCCCCTACCACTCAATCCCAGAGCCTTGCTGTCTGTTTTGTCAGTTGTGCAAGCAAGTGCCATTGTCACCTAAACCTGGTTGTATGCCATCGTGTTTATGTTCTGTGAGCAAGAGGCAGGTGAATTCTGCCACTTCCTTACCTGAAGTTTCCAGAAAATACACTCCTAATCATTAAGATGTTGCTTGGGTGATTAACAGCAGACTCATGGGCGGACCGTTGGGAATACTTGTCAGAGAGTGAAGCGGTGGGCGGTGTTATTCCAGACGGCCTCTCTTCTTACCGCTGCAGTGACCTCTCTCTCTCTCTCTCTGTTTAGGCAGCTCATTGCCCATTTGCAAGTCTTCTCTAAGTTTTCAAACCCACGGGCCTTATATCTCGAATCCAGATTGTACGAATTGTATCTTCAGGTAAGTCTAATAAATTCTGGGCACTTTGACCCCTCAGCTTTTCTCACATTTTCTTTGCCAGAGCAAGCTGGGTTTTCAGCAGTCGTGATAAGGCTCATCTCTAGATTTTAACTACTCTTTTGTCAATAGGCTCACACAGTGAAAGGTCATCTTAATGTATCATTTTAGCTCGCACTACTTTAGTTGCCTCTGAAGTCTGCTTCGGTGTGGAGGGCGGGTGCTGAGCGGCCCCGTCAGGGGGAAGAACAGTGAAGTCGGACTCGTATCTTAGGAGAGGGTGACTGGCTGCCTTTCTTTCCTTCATGTGAATTCAGCCATGGTGGGGCCTCACGTTTCTAAATCCATTTAGTGGGGTGCAATCGGGTATGTGAACGGTTGTTAGCTGTAATTATATTGTATATCCCCAACTCTAGAACAGATGACTGGAAATGCAGTGTCCCGAGGAAGTGAGCCTTCTCGTCCGTGTGTGGACGGTCTTCTGCAGGAACTCCGTCTGCTCAGCAGACTGCCCTTAGAAGTCTCTGGCCATAGGAATAGTGTTTTAACTTAGTAACCAGAACAGCTGCAGCCCAGTCCTCTCCTGACACTTGCTGACTATTAACTATGTAGTATAGGATGTCCTTGTTACAGGACCAGCACAGTTGGTTAAAATCCAGCCTTACACAGAATTCAGGTTAGAGTTGCATTTTCTCTTTAATCTTTTTTTTTTTCAAGATAGAAGCTTACTATTTGGTTAGTTAAATTTCTATTTCATGGTTTGTGTATATATTACTTCATTAAGCTATTCTGTAAAATGTCATTTCTAGTTGTTGCTACACCAAGACCAAGCCGTGCAGAAAATAACCTTGGATTGCATAATGACCTATAGACATCCTCACATCCTCCCTTACAGGTGAGTCCCATACGGCAGAGAAGCATTACCTTGCCCAGGGCCACTTCTGAAATAATGTCTACAGGCCTCAGAAGTCCCCCTCTTCCAGAGTAATCATAACTATTTCCAGGCAAGAAATGGAAGCCAGAAGTGTATTTGTAGAATTATTGTCTATAGATAAGAAAATAGAAAAGAGATTATTAATTTAAAAATATGTCTTAGAAAGTGGTAACATTTCTCTGCCCTGTTAACATAATTCCATAAAACCTCTGCTGTTACCTAGGGAATGGTACTGCCGAAGAAGTAAAGCTGTTGTGTCACATCAGGGTGACAGGCCAGCTCCAGTCCCTTCTGGGTCATTTGCCTCTTGTAATTTAAAAACATTTTGGTGAGGATTTCCTTCCAGGTGTGAGCCTCAGTATGAACTGCTAACTATATTTTAGCTGTTCTTGTAAATATTGTTCTTTCCATCGTTGGAAAGTGACCTGGACTGAGTGACGGGCTGTGCTGTGTCTTTTGAAAGGGAAAACTTGCAAAGGCTGCTGGAAGACAGAAGCTTTAAGGAAGAGATCGTGCATTTCAACATCTCAGAAGATAACACTGTAGTGAAAGCGGCCCACCGGGCAGATTTGTTTCCAATTCTGATGAGGTATTTATACTGCTTTAAAGTGTGAATTAAAACACAGTTCTGATACAGTCATGTGATTCTTCTCAGCAGTTGTAATGGGAATATTTCATTGTTTTTGGTTTTTGTTTGTTTAAATGGGGTGTCCTTAGCCCGGACTGGCCTCAGACTCTGCGGCTGAGGATGACCTTGAAGTCTTGTTGGGGTTGCAGGCATGCATCACCGTGCTTAGTTCTATGCAGTCCCGGGGTCAAACCCAGGGCTGTGTGTGCTGGGCAGGCACTCCACCTGCTGAGCCGCATCTCCAGTCCTGCTTCTTCTCTACTTTACCTGACTCCAAACCGCACTCCGTGGACACATAATTGGAGAACAAAGAATAAGGCTATATTGAAATAGCCTGAGTTCCTGTAGTGGTGTTGGGATGTTGGCTCCGAGGATGGACCGTGGACCGGTCTGTGCTCAAGCGGATGGCCGTGTGAGGCTCCTGCTGCTCACTGTATCCCAGGGGCGTGCACGTGCGTGAGCTGCAAACTGAGCTACCTGCACTTTTTTTTCATGCAACATCATTTTTATTTGAAAGCCTAGATAATTAAGTATCATTCTGTTTAAACTTGATATGTCACAGGAATTTCCTTAAACAGTGCAGCGAGTTTGACAACTCAAAACAAATGACAGAATTTATTTCAAGTTACTAAATTTTAACAGTAAAATGAAAAATTAGGATTTTGGAAAGCTTCTCTCTGTTCTTGTAAGCTTATAGCTCCCCAGTTGCTTGAAAACATGTGAGGTAGATAACAGTACTTTTTGAAAGTTGATCAGTACGCCTCTTTTGGTTTACAGTGAGATGAGTTAGCCTCTGACATTGCTACATGACTTGTTCAGGTTCAGCCACTGTTTTCCAGTCACTGATGCATGTTACAGGTCAGTGTGTGCAAAGCCCGAAAGGAGTAGATTTTAGTGACACAAAGTTTAGAGAGTTTGTTGACAGTTTCATATTCCATGTTGTAGGCAATTGTTGAGATTTTGTGCACTATTAAAATGAAATAGCCACAGTTATTTGCAGGATTCTTTATACCTGTTCTTACACGGATGAGTTTTCTTCCGTTCCAGTGGATTAGATGCTAAAGCCGCATGAGTATCTGGTCATCGTCTATTAAGCCAGTCAGAAAATAGAGCAGTGCCTCTAGTCTCACTAGTGGTGAGATATTGGGGGATATAATTATTTTTTTCATTAAAATGTTATTTATATTAACATGGGATAAACATGTTTTGTTTCAGTGAATTCATGAAACAGGTTTTTTTTTAATTGCTCAGTTTTCATTTCTAAAATTAGTAACTACCAAAGGTAAACTCTAACCAAAGTTCTTTAGATCTCTAATAGTTTAGTTTTAATATGAAATCACTTTAAATATTATATTCAGGTTTTAAGTGTTGTCAGTAAATCTTCTTATACTAAAATATAGCAGTTAGCAGGGTTGCATACCTTTTATCCCAGCACCCAGGAAAGTAGAAGCTTGCTGATCTCCGTGGGGCCAGCCTGGTCTACATAGCAAGTTCTTGATCAGATGGAGCTACATAGGGAGACCCTATCTCAAACAAAGTAGCTTTAGGAGAAATGGATGTTAAATATTGTTAGCTAGCATGTGTTAAAATGGTCGTCGTAGATGCCCTGTGGGTCTTGCTGCATTCCCTGGGATACACGTAGGAGACGTGCGAGATGAGGAGGAACCGTTTAGAGATGTGACTGGCAGGCTGAGACAGCCTGATGCTCCTGCAGAGGACGGTCTGGTCCCCAGCTGTTGTCACGGTCACAGCTGTCCGTAACATTTGCCTCTGTGGCCACTAGGCACACACACATGCAAGCAAAACACACGTGAAATAAGATGATAGTAATCTCTGAAAAATAAGAGAGAGTTGTCTTCCGAGCCTAGTGGGATACCGCAGGCGTGTAACCCTCGGAGGCAGGCTGGAGGACAGCGTAGGTGGTACGGGAAGACAGGGAAGGGGGAAGCGCCCTGCTCCTTGGTTATGGGTCAGTCCAGTCTATAGTTCTGTTGGGAGGGAGGGAATRGGAATGCTGTTTTATGTCTAAAGCAAAATCCGTGCTTTTATTCTCACTCATTAACCCACAGTCATTACTTTCACAACTTTCCATAAAGAAAAAAATACATTTTCCTTCTCTATATATACTATGAAACTGTAGCGTAGAAATTATCTTTCCTTAAAAGCTTAAAAAACATGCACGTAAAACTAGATAAGTTCCATATGGTTTTGTTGTGTTTACTGTTTGTTTGATTTGATTTACAGCTCTGGCTGCGAACGCAATGAGAGCTGACTGCCTCTCCCTCTCCCTTGATTTTTTTTTTTTAAATACCTTTTGCTGGTTTAGTTGGGTTTTGTTTTTGTTTTGTTTTGTTTTTCCTAGATTTTAACTGAAATCTTTCTAGTTTCCTTTTTTCTTACAGACTCTTCACAATTCCTTTTAATGTCTGTCTTACTGGTTTCCTTTTTCCTTGATTTAACTTACCCTTGACTTGCCTGTTTTATTGCTTTTTCTCTCTTTGCTTTTTTCTGTTAGTTTTCTAAATACCTGTTTTCTTTTTCCCTTGACTTTGTATCTGTTGGAATCTTTGGAGGTGCTCATTACAGACCTGTCGAGAGACAAGCAGCTAGTGCTATGTCTAACGTGGGTAAGGATAATGCTCTTTTGACTTTTCAGAATCTTGTATGGGCGGATGAAGAATAAGACAGGGAGTAAAACCCAGGGCAAATCTGCCTCGGGAACCCGCATGGCCATTGTTTTGCGGTTCCTCGCGGGGACCCAACCTGAAGAGATCCAGTTATTCTTAGACCTGCTGTCTGAACCTGTGAAGCACTTCAAGAAGGGTAAGTCCCCACTGCCGCCCTCAGCAAACGCACACCTTCGTGTTGAGCTTGTGCCGTTCCTGGACGGAAGTCTTTGTAGTGGGATTGCTGCTTCCCCCCACCCACCCCAAGTGATGTAGCCTGTGCTTAATCTCTCTGTGGTTCTTTAGCCATTTAGTCAGATATTCCTTCACAGAATCATTTGCCTGTGGAGCAGTGCCTCATCTCTACCTCCTGAGTCCTAGATCCTCAGCTCGGGTGGAGAGCGCTGGAGAAGTGTGTGTAACAGTGCAGGCTAAGCTCTGGCTCTCTCCTGTCATAGCCTGGGACGTTTACCACAGTGAGAGCTCTGGCACTCTCCTGTCATAGCCTGGGATGTTTATCACAGTGAGGACTTGGCATGACTAGGTGTGTTGAGCCCTTACTTTAACATGACTTTGCAAGCCTCAGTTGACATTTAAAACAAACACAGGAGTTCTCACTGTGTAACTTTCCCCACTTTACAAATGAGAGTACTGGTACAGGTAGGATTTGAACTCAGACCTTTCTGAATATAAAATCCTTTGTTCAAGTTTCAAATTTGATTGGCTTTAGCCTAGCATGCATATGTCTTCGGTAGTGTAATGCATTTTGTTTCAGTTTCAGTGTACAGAAGAAGGCCCAAATGAGCACCAGTGTTTTGTTGGGTGGGTGCGCCCCCCCCCCCCCGAGTGGAGGGAATACATTTGATACAGATTTGGCGGTCGTACATCAGTAATTTATCGTCTTATCGTAGATGGCTGTGCAAAGCTTAAGCAGGATCAATTCAGATCTTCTAACACATTCTGCATCAGTATGATGGCAGCTGTTTACAAAGCATTGTTTTTATGTATTAACCTGGCATTATATGAGAAAAAAAGACATTTTATTCTTAGTCTTCTATGAGTTTTTATAATTCACCAAACTCAGCATAGCTCAATAACTCCAGTGTTCAGGAATAGTATTTTTTAAAATTGGGTGAGCCAGGTGTGGTGTTGCATACCATTAATTCCAACACTTGGGAGGCAGAGGCAGGTGGATCTCTGATAGGTCACGGACAGCCTGGCTTACATAGTGAGTACCAGGACAGCCAGAGCTACATAGTAGAAAACCCCTGTCTCAAAAAGGAAATTTAATAAAATCAGGTGATATTTACACTCAGAGTCAACTCTCAGACTACTTTCTTATCTTTCCTTGTCCCTCAGTTTCCCTATCTGAACTATGAACAGTAGACCAGCTCACTGAGCATTTGGTAAGAGTTGGAAGATAGTACCAGAGAAAAGAATGCTGGCACCCATAAATAACACATCACTAGAGAAACCGCACTGTTCAGGGAGCTGGGGAGGATGCCGGGGTCAGCAGCAGACTAACGTTTCACTGTGGCATGTCCTCTCCGTCTGTCTCACTAGGGGACTGCTGTTCTGCAGTCATCCAGGCAGTAGAGGATTTGGATGTGTCTAAAGTTCTTCCCGTGGGGCGGCAGCATGGCATCCTGAATAGCCTGGAGGTTGTGTTGAAGAACATCAGTCATCTCATCAGTGCATACCTTCCCAAGATCCTGCAGATCCTGCTGTGCATGACAGCAACCATCTCCCACATCCTCGACCAACGGGAGAAGGTGAGAGGCTCATGGTAGACGCTTGCTCCTGACTGAGTGCTTTTCTTGGGAGTTTGGCTGGAGTCACTAATGTCTTTCCTTCTGTAACCCTTAATGTTGAGACAGAGCCACATGGGCTCTTTAGAAGTTCACGCTAAAGCCAGTGCAGTGTTTTGAATAAAGAAGTACCGTGGTGAGCAGGACTGGTTAGTTAGCTGGCTGACTAGGGAGAGGCAAATGCTATAGGGGTTTTGCTTAACTGTATTCCATACTTGTTCTGATCAAATAGGAATGTGGCCCGGAGCTTACTTTGGAGAACATGGGGAAGTATGTACGTTATAATGCACTGAAGGCTTCTCAGAGCAGTTGGGATTTGAAGTAAAGATCCAGCCTCAGATTTTGCCTTTGAGTCTGTCATAAATTTCAGCTTGTCAAAATATCATCTCTGTTGATTCATAATATACCCAGTGCCTTCCAATGCAGTCTTAAGTAGAAGTTGGTTGCCAAAATTTTAAGCTTCTTTTTGGATAGCCATAAATCAGTCTTGATGATGAAATGGTCCGGCAGAACTGACCCCTGAGGTAGCACAGTTATGTTCTAAGAGAGAGGCAGAGGTGTCTGGAGTGCAGTGAACAGACAGCATCCCATAAGCAAGGTTGGTGATACAGCGTGGACTTACATGAACGTATGAACATACTGCCTGCTGGGGGTTCCTGGCAGGCCTTAAGCAGGGGGATTGATAAACACACTGCTATACGCCGGTTGTGGTTGGGCATGACTGTGGATTCACTTAAGGAGGCAGATGCAGGAGGATCATGAGTTTGAGGCTAGCCTGGGCTACTACACATTTAAAAAAAAAAAAAAGATATTTTATCCAGGTGTGCTGGCCAGCACTCTGGAAGCAGAGGCAGGTGGATCTCTTTTGAGTTGGAGGCCAGCCTGATCTATATACTACGTTTTAGGACTGCAAGGGCTATATAGTAAAACCCTGAATCAAAAAGAAAAAAAAAAAAAAAAATGCCTTGGTTGCTTTGTAGGAAAGAGGCTTGGCTTGGAGAAGCCAAAGATGACAGAGAAAAGAGGTCATGAAAAATTCTGTTATGTGCACATTTAGAGGAGAAGATGAGACTTTCCATTTGTGCTTTAGAGCAAACAGAAGCAAGCGTCTGAGTGCTTGTTATATCATGAAGAGTGTCAAGTTTCATAAAGATGCATCCTTTGGACTTTAGTTAACTTAGAAGTTACTCAGTAATGGGCCTGGCTCCCAGGTCACCGTTTTGTAACTCGGAGGGTCATTTTATGCAGTTTCATGGCTCATTAGTCGGTGAGGTGTTAAGCTCTTTCACGGACGTGGAGCTAGCTTCTTGCTCTTTTAAACAAGTCCAAGGAGTTGCTTCCACTTAGAGGCCTAGTGAGTCGTCCATGGTGGATTTGCCTGTGTGTTTGAGCTCAAGTTATATGTACACTTGCTCTTTATGACTCTGATAGCCTCAGGGTGTTGGCTGGACGAAGTGTGTGTTGTTAAGGTTGTAAATGGTTTTGTGGTGTTTGTACGTTGAAGCAGTGGCTCCTATATAAATATACATAAAATCCTCAACTGCCTATTTCCAGCTTTCTGTCTAGTTTGGTCACCAATTGTGGAGTAAGCTGGACAGTCGGAACTCTAGTTCTAGAAATGGGTAGAATGTGCCGGTCCTGCCCCTGGGGAGAAGCAGGGATGGGACAGCCTGGGGCATCTGGTTGAGGTCTTGTTTCTTCACACTGGTTTGTTGTTTGCTCCAGATGATCACAATACTAGGTTTTTAAAAGGTATCAGTGATTGTTTTTATCTTCTACCAAACCTGATTCAAGAGACATCAACTGTTCCCAGTGGAGGGGAAGCAGATCAGAGTGTCTCGGAACTGTGTAACTTCTTGTATTTGCCTGTTCCTTCCTCTGCAGCTAATAGGTACTTGGACCAGGCCGACCTTGTGTGAGGTTTATGCAGCAAGTTAAGAGTGTCCTTGTTTGTAGTCACTTGAACTTAAAGTGAGTTACTGTGTATTTAGTTATCTCTGTTGATTAGCATTGGCTTTTCCTGGCAAGTAACTTCCCTTAGTTTTATTGTGCCTTAGAAACAGACTTGACATTCTTTGGTGGTGGTACATGTCTTGAATGCCAGCACTGGGGAGGCAGAGGCAAGTATATCTCTGAGTTTGAGAACAGCCTGGTCTACAGAGTGAGTCCTAAGATTGCCAAGGCTACACAGAGAAATCCTGTCTTGTAAAACCAAAAGGGAAAAAAAAGGCATTAACTACAGAAGAGGATTTTCTTTGTTGCCCTCGGTTTCAGGATGATTCTTAGGTAACGCTGTAGTTAAATAAGGTCATATATACAAGTGCTGCCATTTAAATATCTAACAAGCACATGTAGTGATGAGGTAGAGAGACAGTCGGAGTTTGGGTCCTATCTGATTTGCTGGGCTTTTGCCATTGTTCGTTTGGAAGGCATCACTGAGGCCCTCATCTCTCCTCTCTAGGTCTAAACCTGTTCATTCTTTAATAGTCTAGTGGAAAGTCTTCTAGGTTTGTAAAGCTCCTCACTCGTTATACATAATTTTCAGTCCCTCATATAAGTACGTACTGTGTCTATAATGCCATTGATGGAGACTCGTGAATAACTCACAGGAAAGGAGACATGATGCCGGGTTAACGTTTGCGGTGCCTCTCTAGCCTCTGTCTCTCCACAGGCACATCTGTTAATTTTTATTAGCTGTGCCCTATGTACATGCAGTGCCCTCAGAGGCCAGAAAGGGGCGTCGAGTCCCCGAGAACTGGAGTTAGAGTTGGTTGTGAGCTGCCACGTGGGTGCTGGGAACTGAGCCTGAGTCGTGTGCAAGAGCAGCCAGGGCTGTTAGATACTGAGCATCTCCTCCAGCCCGAGTCTCCTTTCCTGCCACACGAGCAAGAATGCCTCTCTACAGAAACTGGGGGAGAGAGAGTGTGTGTGTGTTTGTGTATGATGTTTATGTTTGAAAAATGTCTTTGTTTACAGATACAGCTGAGGTTTATTAACCCACTGAAAAATTTAAGACGGCTGGGAATCAAGATGGTCACCGATATCTTTTTGGATTGGGAAACCTATCAGTTCAGAGCAGAAGAGATTGATGCTGTGTTTCATGGTACAGTCTGGCCTCAGGTAAACCGGGATTTCTGTGTCCTGCCTGGCCCTTCTACGTCTCCCTTTCTTTTTAATGTACCCACATAGTCTACCACCCGACATCAATGCAGTCTACTCTTTCTTACATCAAGACCCATTGCTGCAGGTTGTTAGAACACCGGGTTAGACCTAAAGATCAAGAGAGTCAGTGGCATTTATACCGAAGGTTAACTCGAATATGACTGTGTGCCTTAAAGAAGCGTGACCTAACTACCTTAGCCCCTCACGCTAACAAACACAGGGAAAGTGTGTGTTGTTGGTCCTGCACTTCTTTACTGAGGTCTCTGCTTGTGACCGGTTGTCATGATAACTAGTTAGCTACCTAAGAAGGTGATGGGAGGGGCTTGATTTTGAGAATAGTTTCTAGCTGTGTACATTCAGTCATTTCTGACCATTTGGAACCCAGAATAGCTGGTCCCAGTATGGAGACACTCCGCATCATGCACATTTTTCTGTTGCTGTCATTTTTCTGCTGCCCTGCATCTGTCCTGTGTGCTCTCTGCCCTCTGCTGCCCTGCATCTGTCCTTAAGTGTGCTCTGCCCTCTGCTGCCCTGCATCTGTCCTGTGTGCTCCCTGCCCTCTGCTGCCCTGCATCTGTCCTGTGTGCTCCCTGCCCTCTGCTGCCCTGCATCTGTCCTGTGTGCTCTCTGCCCTCTGCTGCCCTGCATCTGTCCTGTGTGCTCTCTGCCCTGGTATGTTCCACACACCACTGTGCTGCTCACCCTGCTTACCCCCTGCTCTCGTTTCTTCCGTAAATCTGTGGTTTATATTGCCTTTATCTTCTATCCTAGATCTGCAGGCTTGGATCTGAGAGTCAGTATTCGCCTACTCCTCTGTTGAAACTAATTAGCATCTGGAGCAGAAATGCAAGGTAAGACCTCTTCCTTCCTTTGAAAAGGGACAGTGTTTTAGCATCATCTTGTCCAAAGGGTCTAAGGACCATCTGCATACAGTGAGCCACTGAAGTGCAGCCACAACAGACAAAGCAATTGAATGGCGTCATGGGAAGGTCTCCAAATACGTATTGTTTTTAAAGATTTGTTTATTTTATGTATATGAGTACACACTAGCTGTCTTCAGACACACCAGAAGAGGGCAGCGGATCCCATTACACAGGTTGCAGGGAATTGAACTCAGGACCTCTGGAAGAGAAGTCAGTGCTCTTAACCACTGAGCCATCTCTCCAGCCCCCAAAATACATAATTTTAAGAAAACTAATGGACTTAAATAATAATGTATGATATATCCCAAGAAAAATGCTTATAAATATATCTGTCTATGACTATGAGATAAAACAAATCTAGGATGCATACATAAATTTTACCTATTTATGAGGTGTGTTATAGTACATGAATACATTGCGTAGTATAAAATCAGGATGAACACATGTACTCAAATATGTTTTCTTTCTAGGAAAAACCATCAGTATGCTTTCTCGCAGCCTTTTTAGCCTGACTCACCCTACAGTACCGTAGAGTCCCAGGCTCTGCTCCCTGCTCCCCAGGGCTTCGCTGCCCCTCCCGCCCTGCCTTTCTGGGCTCTGGAGACCACTATTTGACCCTCACCTTCCACGGCACCAATTTCTAGAGTGTTCGTAGAGTGAGCTCTTAAGGAAAACCTAGCTGTGGCCTGAATGGTCCAAAGCTGGGGAAGAGGGCTTCATAAGTCCTCTGGAATATATAAATACTTCACAGTAAAAAGTGGGAGCATGGGTAAAATTGCACCTTCTAATGTGATAGAAATGGAAGTTATAGTGTGAAGTCCAAAGCTGTCACCTAGGCATGACAGTTGATAGGCACGTTCCTCCAGCACGTGTGTGGTCATTGAGTCATTCATCTGATCTGATCTGGCCAAGAAAGAAGTCGAATGCAGATCGTACAAGAATGACATCATCACATAAATTCGCCATGCTTTGGCATGCTTTCCTGAAAAATGCTCATTAGTTCATTGATGGCCGATTGTGCCTTATCCCCAGTTCTCGTTTGAGCAGGAGGCTCAGGGGCCTGGGGGTGCTCTAGATTTCTCTGTCTCCCTGTAAAAGTCCTGGGCCACGTAAAGCCTTGGTGTGACTGTGGTGCTATTGAAAATCTTGCCGTTGGTGTTCACAGAATTGGGACCATAGTGTATAACTAGTTTTTCAGTTTTTTGTTTTGTTTTACATCATTTACAATTACAGTGTGAATGTTTTCTTATTAGACTTTCCCTAAAACCCCAAAACACTGTTTTGACTCAATTTCCTTATCTCCCCATTTGATAGGGGATTTTGTATCTTACTTCTGAGCCCTGAAGCGGTGTTTTAATAGTCGTGTTTGAGAAAGGTTTTATAGTGGTGTATACAGATGAGTTACCAAGGGCTTTAGTCCAGGAAGATGGTCCAGCACAGCTCGGTCTTTATTTTGTCCCTTATTCAGGGTGCTCATCCACACTGGACATCATTTCATTAAGTCCTGAAATTTCTCCTTCCCTCCCCACCCACCTCCTCTCCCACCCCCAGAAAGTAGATGCTAGGCTGGAGAGACGGCCAGTTTTCCAAGCATGCTAACCAGAGAGCCCTTCCTGTGCCGTCACTCCATCTGCTTCCCTTTCCTGTGTAGTACCCACCTGGAAAATGTCTCCAGGGGAGGCTGACTGACCTTAGATCCAGTAGCCACAGACGTGCATATGCAGCTGTATGAGAAAGAGTTAGCGAATATGTATGTCAAAAACAATTTCATAAAAATGTTCCTCTTGCCGGGCCGTGGCGGCTCACTCCTTTAATCCCAGCACTCAGCCCTCAGGACTCAGGAGGCAAAGGCAGGTGGATCTCTGATTTTGAAAGCCAGCCTGGTCTACAGAGCAAGTTCCAGGATAGCCAGGACTACACAGAGAAACCCTTTCTCAAAACTGTCCCCAACACCCCAATTATATTAGAAATGAGGATATAGCTCAGTAAGAGACAGTACTCCTAGTATATGTAAGACTCCGTCTCAGCCCTGCTGCTGCTTACGACAGCTTGGTGGCTGTAACAGGTCTGCCCTTTATCTGTAATGTGAAACAATGGTGCATTAGAGATGTTGTGAAGGTTAAGTAAATAGATGCAAATCTAAGTAATACAATAGCTATAGAGTGTTTAGAATTAGCCATTGAGTTCTAGATTTTAAGGTAATTTCTCTTCATATACATGTACGGTTGTTAACATGGGTATAGAAACTCTTATGGAACGCTTTAAACATAACATACTGAGAAATAAGGTGATTATCACAATGTCTTTTCTCCTTGCAGATATTTCCCTCTTCTGGCTAAACAGAAACCTGGGCACCCAGAATGTGATATCCTGACCAACGTCTTTGCAGTTCTCTCAGCAAAGAACCTGTCGGACGCCACAGCTAGCATTATAATGGATATAGTCGATGATCTCCTCAACCTTCCAGATTTTGAGCCCACGGAAGCAGTGCCTAGCCTGCCAGTAACTGGCTGTGTGTACGCCGATGTAGCTGAAAACTCAGGTATGTGCAGTGCACAGGGCATGTGACTCGTAGACATAGTAGCAGCCGTCGCTTTCAGAAAAGAGTCAGTAGAACTTAGTGTCTTTTTTCAGAGGTGTGTGTAATCTGAAATTCTTCCCACAAGTAGGAATGTAGATCACCCTCAGCCGGGAAGTCTCAGCTGTCCTCAGGACACTGGGAAACGTTCTGCACTGTTACACTTGAATTCTTCCTGTTACAGCAGCCCGACAGTTCTGTACTGTAAGGAATGATTTCTATACCTTCCAGTTCTTACATACATTTCTAATCTAGCTATTAATGTGTCTCTTTTACAGAGGAAAGGTTATTTAGTGTTTAGAGTTGAAATGTGTTTTTTGGGGGGAGTGAGGGGTTGTATGTTTAAGGTATGAGTGTTCTGTCTGCATGTACACTTCTATGCCAGAAGAAGGCATCAGATATCCTAGATGGTCATAAGCCACCACGAGGGTGCTGGGAATTGACCTCAGGACCTCTGGAAGAGCAGCCAGTGCTCTGGTTAACACCGAGTCATCTCAGCAGCCCCTAGAGTTGAAATGTAAATGTTCATTAATAATTGAATGCTTGCCTTATTTGTCAAGAAAATCTTATATAATGATGAGGAAGAGGTAACTAAGACCTCACTATTTCAGAGCCTGTCACTGTAGGAGGGAGACTGATTCTGCCTCATGTGCCTGCAATTCTTCAGTATCTCAGCAAAACTACAATAAACGCAGAAAAGGTGAAAAAGAAAAAGAACAGGGCTCAAGTCAGTAAGGAGCTCGGCATTCTTTCCAAGTAAGTGGCGGATTTGCACTAAAGGGGAGATTAGCATACGTGGTTTAAAGTTTTAAACCTTTATCTGGCTTTTTAGTTAACTTTTCAACAAATTAGAAAGAATGAGTCTTTAATAATGTTTGTAGTCCTGGGTCTGATCTCTAGCACTAAACACCAGCCGGAAGAAAGAGTGGGATGGGGAGGGGGGAGGGACAGGCGCGTGTAGCTCTGGGTGGAGCGCGCGCTGCCTCTGCCCGGCCCCACTCAAACAAACAGTTTGATTGTTCCTCCTTTGCACATCTGCTTAGTCAAAGTCTCAAGCTTTGTTAGATCACTAAAAATACTTGGAAGAACAAATTGCATGAAGACTCGAGCCTGGCTTTTTAAAGACTTTGGCAGTAGAATTAATAATATATAATCAGTTCCTGAGAGGGCAAAGTTAGTAATAAACTATTTTATCCTAAATTTTAATGTGAGAGTTACTAAACTTACTGATAGCTTTTTATTACTCTCAACAATGTAAAAATGATAAATTAGGACCTTCTAGAAGCTGGAATATTTTACTCATGTTCGTCCCAGGGGCTATGGTGGTGGAAACATGACAGGCCGTTAGGCTCAGAAAGGCCAGAGTGTCACTTACCTGCGGCTGCTTCCCAGGCATAAGGTAGCTGCTCCTCTGGTCTCCATTTCTCTCTAAGCAAAATGGGCAGAGGAATTCCTCTATCACTGTGCTGTTAAGGGACGGCATTGAAATATCATGTGTGAAACCTTCTGTGGTGGTGCCTGAGAATATTTCCTTGTGAAATCAGAAAGCCTGAGTTGGCAGATGACAGCACCAACATCAGGACCACCTACACACCCAGATACTGTCAGTTAGAGCAGTGCCAGGGTGAGAGCATCCACTGCGCGCACACCTGTTGGTTTTCTGCAGTTTAGCTTATTAGAGATTCTTCTTCCTGCACATCTTCCTAACGTGTCCATTTGTCCTCTTTAGGATAAGCAAGTTTATGAAAGACAGAGAGCAGTGTTCTCTCCTCATTACACTGCTCCTTCCGTTCCTCCTCCGGGGCAGTATTGCTCAGGTACCGTTCAGAGGGTACTTACTTTCTGTACAGAGTGTGCTGTCTTAGGCTTACTTGTGTAGGGAATTTTATTGCTTACATCCTGAGTACGTGTTCCAGAAAACTTCAGGCAGAATAAGAAGTAAAACATTTAAGATGGGGGGAGGAGAGGGAACTGGGCCGTCATCCTGTGCACCTCAGTAAAACTGTCCTCTTCATTTAGCTTCTCCATTTCACGATTTTCTCCCTCTTTTGAACAACAGTGGAACCCACGAATTGCAGTATATAGATCACAATGGAAAAATTGAGTTAAAAGTCTCTCCTTCAATAATCAAACACAAGTTTCTGACCCCTCATTGACGTAAGAGCTCATCGGGCATCAGTCACGCAGATATCAGCCCAAGGGTCTGCAGTCAGTGAGGCGGGAGGCTTTTCCTCAGAATGCTCCTGCCCTTGGCACTGCTGGGATTGGATAACCTAAGAGTGTTTCAAAGGCACATGTACTCTTTATTTGAATAAAAGGAAGAAATTGTGACATTATAGATTCTGTATTAAGTTAAAATGCTAATTTTTTAAATACCATGAAATAATTTTTTCAATTCTTTGTTTGTTTGTTTGTTTGTTTTTTCGAGACAAGGTTTGTCTGTGTAGCCCTGGTTGTCCTGGAACTCACTCTGTAGATCAGCCTGACCTCGAACTCAGAAATCCACCTGCCTCTGCCTCCCAAGTGCTGGGATTAAAGGCGTGCCACCACCATCTGGCAATTTTTTCAATTCTTAATCATAGCTATTTCAAATGTTATCATAAAATACAACTGAACTCGGTGTGATGGCGCACACCTGTAATCCCAGCACTTAGGAGACAAAAGATATAGGATTGTTAGAAGTATCAAAACCTAGTCTCAAAATATGTAAACAGGCCTGCATGAGTGAGTGTGTGTGCATGAGTGCGTGTGTGCATGCATGTGTGTGTGAGAAGTTTTATGAGATACTGAAATGCAATTTCTTTTGATGCTCAGGACACAGAGCTTGACATCCTGGTGACAGTGCAGAACCTGTTACAGCACTGTCTGGATCCCACACACTTCCTCAGACCTCTCGCCAAACTCTTCTCGGTCATTAAGAACAAGTTGTCAAGACAGCTGCTCTGTATGGTTTTCCAGGTACGTGAGACAATTCTTTTTTTTTTTTTTTTTTTAATCCCGAATTGCTGTTTATTTCCACCCCATAAATATTGGAGCCAGCCACCTTTGTTCCAATGTGAGGTCATATGTCGCTGAGTGGTCTCGGGCTGAGGAGAGCAGGGGAGTTATGGCTTTCTACATTAATAACTGTGCTGCTCACAGCCAGAAATGCTGCCTCCGAACACTCAAAAAAATAAACACATTGCCCTTTCCTTTCAGAGTCTGTCTGATTTTGAAAGTGGACTAAAATATATTACAGACATCGTAAAGGTAAGAAGGAAATCTTATTTCTCTTTGGCTTCAAAAGTATTAGTTTATGAATATTGATATAGTTCCTCTATTTATATGGTTGTACCATCATCTCTCGTAGCTTAATGCCTTTGATAAAAGACATCTCGATGACATCAACTTTGACGTTCGGTTCTCAGCCTTCCAGACCATCACCTCCAACATAAAGGCGATGCAGACGGTGGACGTGGACTACCTCATCGCCGTGATGCACAACTGTTTCTATAATATGGAGGTGGGTGGGGCTCGCGGCGGACACGTATGCTGTTTGATAGTACACCACCAAATACAGTGACTTAATTCCTCAGTTTGGTTTTGGAAAGAAGATAGCTTTTTAGGATGAAATTTCTTTTAACTGCAGACATTTTGTTTTGTTAACTAGTGTTCCTCTCATGACTTGAAAGACTGAACATGTTAATAAACACATGGAAGCACTTCACAGAAACCACCAGGGGATGCCTGGCCTGGTGTGGAGGCACGCTCTGTAACTCACCGCTGGGAGGCACAGAGGGTTTGATGCCAGCCTGGGCTGCACAGCAAGACCCTGTCTTTTTTTTTTTTTTGGTTTGGTGAGAGTGTTTATAGAATAGGTCTCCATGTGGAGTTCTGTCTTCCCTGAAACTCTGTGTAGACCAGGCTGACCTCAAAGTCACAGATCCTCCTGCCTCCAGCTCGTGAGCATATCCTCCCATCCTATGACATCACAGCTTGCCGAGAGCTGTAGGGAGGGAAGGAGAGACCCATGATGCTTGCACAGCCTTCTGACTCTTCTGAACCCATTGAAGGCTCGCACTGTGGCTCATCGGGAAAGCCACTTGCCAGTCAAGACTGACCCGAGTTCAGTCCCCAGGACACATCACTCCCCAGATATGGAAGCATAAATCTGTAACTCCTCAAGACGGGAGGGAGAGACTGAAGAATCCTCAAAGCTTGACAGCTAGCTAACCTGAAGTACTCACTCACAGCAGCAGAAATACTGCCTTAACAACTCACTGTATTCTTGCCGGGCGGTGGTGGCGCACGCCTGTAATCCCAGCACTTGGGAGGCAGAGGCAGGTGGATTTCTGAGTTCGAGGCCAGCCTGGTCTACACAGTGAGTTCCAGGACAGCCAGGACTACACAGAGAAACCCTGTCTCGAAAAACCAAAAAAAAAAAAAAAAAAAAAAAACAACTCACTGCATTCTTAAACTGAGGACTCTGGGGCCTTTAATCCAAGTTACACCAGGCAAATGTTCCTCTTTCTGCCATTTTTCATGACAACCGGATAACCAAAATCTGGCTATAGTGAACCTTGTATTCCGCTTGCTCTGGAACGTAAAGCTGGTCTGAAAGTGCTCCACAGCACTTCCTGAAATGAAGACCACAGCTCACGCGTGTTCCACAATCCCACCTGGTCAGCACCCTCCGCCTGCCTCTCCAAACCATGAGGCCCTTACGGGCGTTTCCTAGTAGGGTTTGGCATGGTAGCTCTGGCAGGGTTTTGGTTTCCAGGACAGTAACAGTAACACTCTGTTGTATGACTAGATAACAGTCAGCCGTAGGATGACTTGGTTTTTTTTTTTTTTTTTTTCCTTTTCAGATAGGAGACATGTCTTTAAGTGACAACGCCAGCATATGCTTGACAACTATCATCAAAAGGCTAGCTGCTCTGAATGTCACAGAGAAGGAATATAAGGAGATTATTCACCGGACACTCCTGGAGAAACTGAGAAAGGGGCTGAAGAGCCAGGCAGAGGTATTGTAATTGACTTCTCATTGCTACTGTCTACGGGTGTTCTCCGTCTTCTGCTGTTGAAAAACAAGCGGGTTTAGTATGAATAATTAAAGAGTTACCAACTGTCACAAGCTTTCTGAGGGTAGGTTTTTATTTTACGCAGTTTTTTTTTTCTTTTCTTAGAGTTGAAGAAATGGTTTACTTAAAATATGAATGGCTGTTTCAACTACCTTATGTTATCTAGAAAACTGGATAATTCTCTTAAAATACTTTTTTTTTCCTCAATGTGATATTTGCAGAGTGTTCAACATGACTATACCCTGATCCTTTCCTGTTTGATTCAAACTTTTCCAAACCAACTGGAATTTAAGGACTTGGTACAGCTCACTCATTACCATGACCCGGAAATGGACTTCTTCGAGAACATGAAGCACATCCAGGTAGATACAGTTGCTCTCTTGTGCCTTCAGAATAACAGCTCAGACAATTTGCCTCCTCGGAAAGATGGCCCTTTGTGTTCCGAGAAGGTTTCAGGGTTCCTTTCCCTGGTCTGCGTGACCAGCAGGCAAATTTGCATATAAGGTGATTGTCTCCTGGAGGGTCTCGTATCTTGGTGGCATCACCAAACACAAATCATAATAGTGTTGACTTCCTTTGGTTTTTCTCCCAAGGGAATTCGGGCCCATTGTTAAGTGCTATGGATTCCGTGTGAAAGCAAGTCAAAGCCCTGGCCCTGCTCTCACACACAGCCATGCTCTCCTGGTTCCCTGCCTTTCAACTTTTCATGGAAAAAGCACTTGGGGCAGAGGCAGGGTGGCTTTAGGAGAGAGTGTGCGGTAACCACTGCATATTTTACCTAATTTTCTAGATCCACAGACGAGCAAGAGCCTTGAAGAAACTGGCTAAGCAGCTCCTGGAAGGCCAGGTTGTGCTGTCCTCTAAATCTCTTCAGAATTACATCATGCCTTATGCCATGGCTCCAATTCTTGATGAGAAAATGCTCAAGGTAAGCCACTAGTAGAAGCACGAGCAGTAGTGACCAGTTTAATGGCTTCTGGCTTGCTGAGGAAGGGTCTCGCTGTTGGCCACGTCGACCTTGATTGAACTGACTCTCCCCAGCTCCCCAGCTGCTGACCTTAAGGCAGGTGTGTTTGCATTCGTTTGGTTCCTCGGTTTCTTGCTCTTTGCTTTGTTTAGAGATGGGTCTCTTGCTATCGCAGGCCGGTCTCAGACTCCCAGTGCTCCTATTGCTTCAGACTCCCAAGTGCTGGGGCTGTAGGTATGAGCCACCAAGGTAGGGGAGATTCTTCTTCCTTCTCTCCTTATTCTTTAGGTGGGGGAGGGCCTCATTGTGTTACCCAGTCTGGCCTTGAACTTAAAGCCCTCTTCCCTCCCTGGTTGCAAGACTGTGGTCCTGTACCACCAAACCTATCCTTAAAAGGTGGCTTCTTTAAATTCTAGCTTTAAAAGCCAGTAAACACAACCAACTGTGGCATTGACTTGAGGCATTGAAGTACGAATGAAGTGCAGCTGCAGAGACTCCAGCTAGGTTTCTTCAGTGTTGCCGTAGTGTCTTTTAACCTTTACCTTTGAACCCGCTTGTGACTCATAGGTTGTATTTCCCAGGGCCCTGCTTTATGTCCAGCTGACAGTCCGTTCCTGGGAATGGGTTCTAGACAGTTTGCACCTGACATGGTTATTAATAAAGTTGGGTTGAGATCTACAATCTCACTCCTTAGTTCCTTTTTCTTTCTTATTCCTTCAAGTTTGTCCTGACGTTTGTTTGTTTTTTTCCTCTGTTGTCTTATTGGTTACAGAAGTATTTTTATCACTTGCTTTCCCCCTCTATATTATTTTTAAATGCACAATAAATATTTTGCTGCTTTATAAATATGTCTTCTTAAAAAAAAAAAAAAGAAAGAAAGAAAGAAAGGTCAGATAAGGAAAGGTCTTGTGCATTTGTTCCCGTGCTCACAATTGCTGTGTTCTCCATCCTGCTGTGTCTGTTCGCATGTCTATGCCTTGGCGTCTTTCCCGCTCTGATGACGGGTGTAAGTATCCCCATCCGTGGCCAGGCTCTGGTGACTGTTTTCCCTTACTCAGGTATGCTGGTGAGTGCTCTGTTTAAACCCGAGAGCCTTTCCTCAAGCAGCTAGCTCTCCTCCCCGCGCTCCTCCCTGTGCACTGCAGCTGCTGTGCCCAGTCTGTCTCTGTGACTCAGACACTATTATGCTCTTTGGGGTTCTTCTCCTGTACTGGAACCCCACAGTTCTCTGTGTACAGTAAGTTCAGGTCCTGGCAATACTCCCTCTCCTTCCTCTTGGGGAACACTGCCCTGGGCCTGCTGTAATTGACATCCAGAGTCTAGCAACTGGAATCACGTTTTGTCCACTTCCCTAGTTTAAGGTTTGAAGCCGCTGAGCAGCGCAGCAATGTAGCAGTGTGGTTTTTACATTGGTCACAACCTTTTTTTTCACTCACAGCCAATAGTCTTGAACTCATCTGGAAGATCTGGGCAGCCAGGGGTTCAGAGTGCATTAATAGTAATATTCTTTAGGTTGACTATCCTTTCTGGGGTTAGAGTGGGAAAAGAAGTAAGGGCAGCTTATCTGACAAACATACATTGTCCAAGTATGTTGTAACAGTGGCTGGTGAACTCATTTGTGAAAGAACTGAAGGCATTATAGTTCCTTCTGTAATTGCTGATGGCCTGCTGTCCTGCGGAGTGTACCAAACTGCCCTTGGGTTTTCTTAGCACTCACTCGTCCATTGAAGCTCTTGGTCTATTTCACAGCATGAAAACATTACCATTGCTGCCACCGAGGTTATCGGAGCCATCTGCAGACACCTGTCCTGGCCAGCATATGTCTATTACTTGAAACATTTCATCCATGTCTTGCAGTCAGGACAAATCAACCAGAAACTGGCTGTCAGGTAGAGTCAATTTCTTTGTCTTTAAAATGTAACCTAAATTCTGCTTCCTGAATGGGTCTTTCTGGGACCTCCATTCACACAGACTGTGTGAATGTGGTTATAATCGACCATGCTCATTATGGTCATGTGGTAAACAGTTGTACTGTTGCTGTCCCTGAGCCCCCCGCCCCTACCATAGGTGATAGAGCTAATCAGATGCCATTTCTGCATCTTTCTTGACAGTTTGCTGGTGATCGTGTTGGAAGCATTCCATTTTGACTACAAAACTCTTGAAGAACAAATGGGAAATGTTAAGAGTGAAGAAAGTACGTTATGAAACTTTCTTAAACTAGATTCTCATTTTATTCCTTGATAATTTATGATAATTAAAGATGGCAAAATATACTGCTTTTTCTCCGTTTTATTGTAAGGTCCAGCTACCCAGTCAGGAAAAAACTGAAATGAATAGCTTATTCCTTTAAAATCTTGTTCACCTATACAGAAGCCATAGTAAAGTATATAATGCAAACTTCAGAGCTGCTGTTTATTTCCCTAGAGGTCTGTCTCCCTAATATGTGGCAGGCTATCCGTGAGCACCAGCAGTGAGGTTCTGGGCCCAGACAGACAGAGTACTACTCTTCTGCCTCAGGATTAATCATCCACGACCACCATTAGGCCCACAAGGAACAGCTCCTTCTCATGTGCGTCCTTCTCAGCAACCTGCACTGTGCTGTCATGCCAGAGTGTGACAGAGACATCGCAGAATGCCCATCACGCGGTGGCACAGCCAAGACCCTGACCTGCCAGTTCCCCTGCCCCCCAGTAGCCTGAATCAACACTGGACCAACCCAGTGCAGGGCGCTTCACCGGCCAGGCGGAGGGTGACGGGCATCTTCGACTACAGTCCTTTGTGATGCCAAGCCAAGGGTTTTGTTTTCTGGTTCTTAATCCCGTATGTTAAAAATGCTCAACCACAGTGAAATGGGAAATGGACTCTGTGAGAGGAGTTTGAGGAGGGGAACCTTTCAAGAACCCTGTGAGTTCCCTGGGTTCTTCCGGATAGAAGAGCCTGGCCTTCAGCTATGTAAGATAACAAAGTCTCATAGCTGTAAAAGACATAAAGAACAGTCATCATAGCCCCCATTTTCTTCTTTATAGTTGGTGGAATGACAAACAAGTTTTAGGCAGTTACAGAATTTATTTCATTTAATTCTCAAAATAGTTTTGCAAGGTCGTGCCTCTTTCCCTGTCACTGGGAAGAATCCAAAGTCTCGTGGAAGTGAGGCAACTCACTAAAATGGTATGGACAGGGTCAAGGCTGGCCTTGCCTCACAGGACTGAGCTGTCTCCCTTTAATAAGCTGTAGTTTAGTGGCATTGCTGTGTTCTCAGGTGACCCTATCCTAGCCAGGCCACATACTTTTATAACTGCCCGTTTCCTCGTCCCCGTCACTAGACTCAACCTTGAGAAGGTAACTCACAGCCCTTTCCCGTCGCTCCCTCTGCCATGCTCAGACTTGACTGTGCCTGTGAGCTACAGATAGTGATAGACAAGGCAGCTGCATGTTATCTTCATTGTCACCTCCTCTTCCTCTTTCTTCTCCTCTTCATCATTCTGAGACAGAATCTGGCTGTGTACCTCAGGCTAGCCCCTGGCTTTTTCATCTTTCTTTCTGGGACTCTTGAGTTCAGGTTAAGATAAGATTACAGGTACAAACCCCACACCCAGCTATGACGTTTCTTTAATTCAAGGTGACTTTTGTTACAGACACAGTTGAGATGGCTGAGATACTGGAGCATGAAGCCATGGAAGTGGAGGACATGGATGAGGAGGAGAAGGAACAAGGCCCTGAGCGACTGTCAGACAGCAAGGAGCCACTGGAAGTCCCCAAGGCAGCTGCTTCTGAGGGGACAGCAGCTACAGAGCAAGAGCGCATCCCCAAGTCAGTCTCTTTCCTTCCTCGGAACAAGGAGGAGCTGGAGAGAACCATTCAAACCATCCAGGGAGCCATAACTGGGGACATCCTCCCCAGACTGCATAAGTGCCTCGCGTCTGCGGTAAGGATCAGGGCGGGGGTGTGTGTGAACCTACGTGCTGATGAGCCCATCACATGGGGAGTTGGGGGGGGGGCTCCTCCTCGGGGTTTCTGATTGGTGGAAGCTTGTGTTGCCCTTCATCTCAAGATTTCGTAGTTTCTTCTCCCAGTAACCTGAGGTGTCTCCTGCTACAGCCATTGCACTGCTTTTTCTATCTGCAAATGAGAAGATGAGTTTCCCAAGGACAACCAACGAAACAGAATCTGTTTTCCCTTTCTGCTTTCTGGCTATTTCTGTACTATTTAAATATCAGCCTAGGCAGACACGGTGTTCTGACAGAGAGCCGCATCTTCTCCCGCTTGACAGGGATAACGTTTAACAGCATATCTCGAGTCTGTTTTCCATAGCCTTTCCTTCTTGGGATAAAACATAGGCCAACAAAGGGACCCCGTGCGTTGTAACTATGTTACTGCTTTGTGGGGGGGGGTGGGGTGGGGGGGGTGTTTTCTAATATGTACATTAATATCTGATGTGTATATTAGATGTTATATATACAATCTAATACCTAATACGTAGTAGAATACACAGCCATTGCCTTGCATTGCAGGAGCAGAGTTAACTAGCTTTAACAGAGATAAGCTAAGTATGAGCCCCGAGTTTAATCCCCCAGCACCGCATACAGACCTGGAATGGCTGTGTGCGCCTCATGTCTACAAGGCCAGTGCTGTGAGGACGGTAGGCATGGCAGGCACAGAAGACGGCTGAGGTGTACAACAGGACATCTGACTCCACCTCTGGCCCCCAGTTGTGTACACACACCACACAAGAAAGTAAAGTAGCAATGGGCTCAAAATAGAAAACTTGTCTTTCAGATATGAAGTTAGGGGTCCAGAAAGTTGGGTGTAGCCAGCCCCGAGATCTGGACAGCAGTCAGAGGAGACAGCGTTGGCGCGATGTCTTCGTGGTCCATATTCTTTGAATTTCCCCTAAACTTTTCTTGTAGACCAAAAGAGAGGAAGAGCACAAACTGGTCAAGTCGAAGGTCGTGAATGACGAGGAGGTGGTCCGCGTGCCCCTGGCCTTTGCCATGGTCAAGCTGATGCGGTCCCTCCCACAGGACGTCATGGAGGCAAACCTGCCCAGGTATGAGTGTGACAAGTGAGGGGTTCAGAGAGACCTGAAGTTTGCGCCTTTCCCTCCTGTCTTGTAAGTCTGTTTTGTCAGGAAAAGAAGTACTGTCACGATTGGCTATAATTCCAAATCCCGACTAGGAATTCGGATTATGAATAATCAAGAGACAAAAAGATGGGCATATTTTTGTTTGTTTCTGTGACATGGTTAGTTATTTTTCAACTTTGTATTTTCTAGTATTTTGCTGAAAGTGTGTGTCCTCCTGAAGAACAGAGCACAGGAAATCAGAGACATTGCCCGCAGCACTCTCTCCAAAATCATCGAAGATCTGGGCGTGCACTTTCTGCAGTACGTCCTGAAAGAATTACAGACGACCCTGGTCCGTGGGTATCAGGTAAGCACAGTGCTGGACTTCACATACATTCAGATTGACATTCCAAGTCATGTACTCTGGGTCTGTCTTCAGGAAGGCTGGTGGAGTGAGCAGGCAGCAACAGTCAAGTTTCCAGTCAGAGCCAAGTGTGGGACTCACTCAGCCTCTAATCCCAGCATTGGGAGGTTGAAAGAGTATCAGGAAATCAAAGGCAGTTGGGGCTCCAGCGAGACCACGTCTCAAACAGCCACAACCAAAGGTTCCTAGTCTGTATCCATCAGTTCAAAAGATCTTAGCCATGGCTTCTCCTTGGCTTGGGGTCACATGGGCTTTTGTCACCTTGTATAACATTGGGTTTTTTTTTTTTTTCTTTTTTTTTTTTAAGTCTCTGTGATGTTCGAGGCCCACGCTCCCTCCAGGGACCATGTCTGAGAAACACCTTTCTTTTTTATTATTATATGCAAGTACTCTATAGCTGTCTTCAGACACCCCAGAAAAGGGCATCAGATCTCATTATGGATGGTTGTGAGCCACTATGTGGTTGCTAGGATTTGAACTCAGGACCTTCGGAAAAGCAGTTAGTTTTCTTAACTGCTGAGCCATCTCTCCAGCCCTTTTTTTGTTTTTGTTTTTTCCAGACAGGGTTTCTCTGTATAGCCCTGGCTGTCCTGGAACTCACTCTGTAGACCAGGCTGGCCTCAAACTCAAGAAATCCGCCTGCCTCTGCCTCCCAAGTGCTGGGATTAAAGGTGTACACCACCACTGCCTGGCAAAAAATTTATTTATGTTATGTATATGAGTACACTGCAGCTATCTTCAGACACACAGAAGAGGGCATCAAATCCCGTTACAGGTGTTTGTGAGCCACCATGTGGTTGCTGGGAGTTGAACTCAGGACCTCTGAAAGAGCAGTCAGTGCTCTTAACTGCTGAGCCATCTCTCCAGCCTGGTCTCTAGATCTTAATGAAAATTTATTGTCATGCTTACTTGAAGGTATTGCCAACTGAATGAATACGAAAGATATGAATGAATATGTATTCATGTGTAGAAGATTTTAAACCTATCATACAGTATAAGTAGTAGCCCACCAGGCAGTGTGAAACATTGAGCAGTTACATGGTGGTCTAACCTTGGTACAGCACCGAGTGTGGGCCTGGACAGCAGCATGCAGATGTTAAAAAGGTGCCAACTCGAGCCCACCACAATTTACTAGGGTCCTCGGGCCAAGTTTGGGAACCTTTATGACTTGTTCATGTGCTCTTCCAAGAGTTCTATAGTTAACATCCCTTGCATGTCTTAACTCACTGGTGTATAAGGACCCTGGTCTAATTCCAGTATCCTTTCTCTGTGTGGTGGTTTTCTGCTAGCATGCTCTAGAGATCAGCATGTATATACTTGTGCTAACAGTGTATGAGGGTCAGGATTTTAGCCCGTGAAGGGAAACGTGGAAACTTACGACTGTGTAGGTCCGTTCCCCTCCCCCGCTCTGTGGTCTTTGCATCTGCCTGTGAGGATTGGGAGCTTCCTAGGGTAATGTGGTAACTGTTTCTAGTGGTCGAATACATATGGAGAAAGTCAAGAAAGGAAAGGAGTCCCGCTCACTCTGCAGAGCTCCATTGCTGCTCTCACCTCCCCTTTGAGCGCTGGGCGTGTCTGCTACTGCTCCCTGGGATCTGAGGGCTCCCACTAGCTGGGGGGGGGGGGGAGGGGTGGAGGCTTGGGTTCTCACTGCCCTGGGGGCTTTTATCACACCTTCATTGCTGTAAAGGCTGTCACTGCTGAATATGGAATTCTACCCTCTGCGGTGAGCTATTCAGTTTGATCCCCTTCCCAGTCATCGGTTTGTCCTGACATGGTTGGTTTCTCAGCAGTTTTTACTTGTGTGTCTGCATGTCTTTCATTCATAAATCACTATAGCGCCTGAACCATTGGATTTCCGAACACTGTATTTTGTACAAAACTGTCCTTCTGTCAAAGGTCCTTAAATGGTGACCTGTGAGAACTTGTCTCAAAGCTGCTCTGAGCAGTAACTAACCCTGAGCAGTGTCAGGTGCGTGCGGCGTCCTGACTGTGCGTGTCCTCCTAGGTCCATGTCCTCACTTTCACTGTTTACACACTGCTGCAAGGCCTCGCCAGCAAGCTGCAAGTTGGGGACTTAGATTCTTGTCTTCACATAATGACTGAGGTAAGATTCCCAGAATGCAATTCTGCTTTCTCTGGGTGGGCCGTGGTCATTTTAGAAGTTCACAAATATTAAAAATAGACTATAGAAATGAAAATTAGAGTGTAAGGTTTCACTCAGTGGTGGTGGGTGCTTAGAGTGTAGAAGACACTCCCTGGATTTAATTCCCAGCCATATGTACACACACAGACACACACACACACACACACACACACACAGAGAGAGAGAGAGAGAGAGAGAGAGAGNAGAGAGAGAGAGAGAGAGAGAGAGAGAGAGAGAGAGAGAGACAGACTTTACTGTCTTTATGATTTAGAGGAGCAGCAGTTGGGAAAGGTATAGCTCCACTGCAGTGGACGTTCTGCCATTCTTACTGCTTAAACTTTCTTTTTTGAAAGAGGACTGGCATTGCATGTCCAGGTTTTGAAATTAATAGATTCAAAATTTATGTTCATTTCAATAATTAAGTTGCAGATAGGAGAACGTGTGGGTCTTAGCCTTAGCTATGAGTGTTGTTTTTGGTGTTTCTGCACTGGGTTCTACGGTGCGGTGAAAATGTGTGAAATCCCACAGAAGTTGCCCTCGCCGTTTCGGCCCGTCTAGCTTACTTTATTTGCCGTCACAGACTACGTGCTCGGCACACCTTGCTGAGTGCTCATCTCTGCCATTTGCCCTTTCTTTCACAGATTTTTAACCATGAATTATTTGGTGCCCTTGCTGAAGAAAAGGAAGTAAAGCAGATTCTGTCCAAAGTCATGGAGGCGCGAAGGAGCAAGAGTTATGATTCTTATGAGATCCTGGGCAAGTTTGTTGGAAAACAGCAAGTTACAAAGCTTATTCTTCCATTAAAAGAGGTAAGGACCTGAGTGAGAGCTGGAGCAGCCACATTTACAGTACTTGAGTCCCTGAGAGTCCTGCAGGGTGGGCACTGTCCTTGAGCGAGACTGTGATGCCTTTCCTGCTAAAGGAGCTAACAAGTACCGAGTGCGAGCAGGGAGCACCCTTGCCACCTGTAACTGCAGTGCCACAGTATCTGACACCTTCTAGCCTCTTGAAGCAAAGCACTTATACACCTAAAGTAAAAATAAATGAAAATGTTCTAAACCCAGCTCCACAGACTAAAACTAGAGCCAAAAGTGCCATCTGGTGTAACAAGTTGTTCTGACTTCAGGTGTCTTGGTGGTAAGTCAGCCTGTTCCTAGAGTGCACGTGGTTTGATCTGAGGCTGCCCTAAGAATGTCGGGTGTATCTGAAGTGGGCAAGGGTCTCACGCGGTGACGTGCTGAGAATCTTGCTGAGGTTGATGGCGGTCCCAAGTTCCCATTAAGTTCCTTTGAGTTTGTCCTGAAGCCTGGCCATTGCAGCCCTTCATTTCCATGCTTGCTTTGAAATAGCAATTGTGTGTTTTAATTGCTAGGAGCTGGGGGGGAGGGGGACCTGCCCATCACCTCCATCAGGGCGCTTGGCAGATGGCACCTGCAGCACTCGCCCTGAGCCTCCCCAACAGGAAAGGGAATCACAGGAACGGAAGCATAGACATCGTTCACAGAGATTAATCGTCTCTGAAGTTGAGGTGCTCTTACCTCAAAGAAAATACAAGATTTTACACTCTTCATTATTCTGAAGGCAAATGTGAACGAGGACAACATGAATTCATATATAGTAACAAAGTAATGAAGTTTTTATAGTAGCAGAAGAAATAAAGTCAGAAATCACAGCATTTTAAAAATGCTTTGTGGGAATACTGGGCAGATCTGTTCCAATAGAGTGGGAGTCTGTGTCGTCATCCACGATGTGATCTAAGACATTCTTAGCCTTTGGCTTGGAGAAAGCTGGAGGTCTGCCTGTATATTCCCAGAAGGATTTACTAGATAGCCACAAGGATGTTAGGTCAAACAGGGTGCACAGTAAGTTGCCATTTATGGGGCTCAAGGTAGCCTGAGATACTTTGTTTCAGGGCCTGTCACATTACAGCTTCCCACAGTCCCTGGGATTGAATCAGTCAGCCCTGGCTACTGTTTTCTCTTGGAAACTTGAGTTCACAAGTTCACAGTAACTTTGACTTTATATGTCATAGCTACTTGAAGACATAGTACTATACTTTTAGAAAGCAAATGAAAGCAAGGCTCTCCTTCAGCGTGCCATTCTCTGTTTGCCCGTTTAGATCCTACAAAATACCATGAGCTTAAAACTTGCCCGCAAAGTTCACGAAACCTTACGCCGAATTATAGCAGGATTAATTGTGAATCCAGACATGACAGCAGACACTCTTCTACTACTCAGTTACGGGTTGGTCAGTGAAAATCTGCCGCTGCTAACAGAAAAGGAAAAGTAAGTCTGGGGAAGACTTGACGCTAAGCCACCTGGCCGGCGAGCCCTTCACTCCTCCTCTCTAAGTGTGCTAATGTAATAATCTGACACAGAGTAAAACCAGTTAAGTTAAGCACGTCAGTGGGTGTCTGTAGTCCCAGTGCTCAGGAAACAGGCAGGAGGAGTGTGAGTTTTCAGCCAGCCTGGTTCAGATAACAAAACTCTTCTTAACTTGGTGCTGTTTGGACTGAAAACTTTCCAAGTTCCACTTAAACATAAGATTGGGTTTTGTTTGTTTGTTTGCTTGTTTTGTTTTGTTTTGTTTTGTTTTGTTTGCCTGTGTAGTGGTGCACACCTTTACTCACAGAGACAGGGGATCTGAGTTCAAATTCAGCCTGGACTACATAGTGAGTTCCAGGACAGCCAAGTTACACAGTGAGACCCTTTCTTAGGAAATAAAAAATGTAGATTGCTTTTCTCTTAATGAGGTGTCTATGAATGATAGGAGCCAGTTATCTCCCTCCATTCTCTGCTGACATTGTAATATTTACTGAATGGAAGGATGGATTTAAAATACATCCCTGCTGTTCTGATAAAAACAGACGTAGAACCTAAGCGATCTGAAAATTCCTCATGCCTGTTTTTTGGATTTTGCTCTGTGTTCTGAAAACCACCCCTTAGTGTTTATTTCCAGAGGGCAACCCTAAGCAGTGTCCTCTTGCTCTGTCTTCACTCAGACCCACTCCTTAGTCTGGGAATTGCTGTAACTCTCAGCGGCCCATCATCTGCAGGGAGGAAGGAGACAGAGCTGGAGAGATGGGCCCTGTCAGTGCTGCTCAGTTCTCCAAGAAGCCACAGCAACTTCTCTGAGGCCGATGACCATGGTCTTTCTTTTTTTTTTTTTTTTTTCCATTGTGATTGACAGAAAGCCGGCAGCCCCTGTGCCCGATGCTCGGCTGCCGCCCCAGAGCTGCCTTCTGCTCCCTGAAACTCCAGTTCGAGGTGGGCCAAAAGCTGTCGTGAACAAGAAAACCAACATGCACATATTTATTGAGTCTGGGCTTCGGGTAAGAAGTTTCCTTACAACCTGTCTCCTGTTTAACCTGCAGAGTCTTGGGTGCCGTCCATCTGCTGTGCAAATGCTGCACCATAAATTACTATTTGCTTCTACTAATACTTCTTATACAGTGCCCCTCTGGCTGGCCTGGATCTCTGTGTAGACCAGGCTGGCCTCAGAATTGGCAGTGTTCACCTGCCTCTGTCCTGAGCTGGGATTACAAGTGTGTACCACTGTTCTTGGCTTCTTTGATGGTATGCTTGTCTCAGAGTTACTATTCTGGCCTAATATGTATCAGAATTTCACTGTATTTTTTAAGGTGGTGAGATTTTTTAAAATCTGATCATTCTTAGTTCCTGGAGCTTACATTTTTTACTGGTCCTTTGGGGCTGCAGGCTCCTACTGTACATCCTAGCATACACTGCAGTGAACTCGGCTTCCTTCAGCTCTAAACTCACTCTTTGAGTGTTCCTCGCCGAGTGCGAGCACCAGGTCTGTTCTGGTCATTACTGTGCCCTGTGCATGGAGCCAGGGCCGGAACCCCAGTGGATGCCGGGTGGTCATTTGGTGAACAGCATCTCGGCTGCAGGCCGAGTTCCCACAAGTGCGGCTTTCTGAAAGTCACTTCTTAGATTTCTTCATTTTCTTGTTTTATTTTGAATAGAAGCATCTTGAAATGTCATATTCATCTCTGCAAGTCAGCTCCTTTACCTCATCCAGCTAGTATTATGGAGAAATAATGTAAAATATCCTCTTCAAACCTTTTAGCTGCTGCACCTGAGTCTGAAGACGTCCAAGATCAAGTCTTCTAGTGAGCACGTGCTGGAGATGTTGGACCCTTTCGTGTCTGTCCTCATAAACTGCCTGGGGGCCCAGGACGTGAAGGTACTGCTCCGTGGCGGAGCTTCTGCTCTTCACAAGGGCTGCGCTGTGGATACTGAAACTTCCCTTAGGAGCGTTTCCTCCTCTGTCCACTTCATTGAGAATAACTAGAGGAGCGTGTAGGAAGAAGGCCTGGCAAACAGAATTCATAATGTATAGTCGCAGGACCTGAGGTGGGACAACATACACATAAAACAGCACCACACGCAAAGTCCCATTTCTGTGGATCGCCCTGCACAGCTTTGAAAGTCCTTTCTCTACCATGCTACCTGTCGATTCTCAAACCCTCCAGTGATATCCCCAGCCTCTGACCTTCATCTTCATTGCGGTCACCATCGCTATTATCTTAATGACTTCATCTCCAACTCTGCTAATTCCTGAGGTGGATTGTTTCTTTGTGAAGATTTACTTTGTTTTTCCTTAGGTGTATGTGTGTACATATGTATCTGGATGCCCAAGGAATCCAGAAGACAGCAGTGGGTCCCTAGAATGCTGGAGTCTCGGGCACTTGTGAGCTGGTCGATGTGGGTGCTAGGAACCAGACTTAGAGCCTCTGAGAGAGCAGCACACTGCCTCTCCAGCCCCAGTTTTGCTTTGTTTTGAATGAACCTAGGACCTTATCACACTAGACAAGTGTTGCACCACTGGGTCGCAGTCCCGGCCCAAAGCAGATTTTAGTGGGGAAGCTAGAGCGGGGGTTGGGGGAAGCCTTGGTCTGTGTGATAAACTTCTCAGAATCCAGAGCTGCCATCTTCTCTCTCACAGACGAAGATGCTGAGGTTAGCTACATTTCCGGAGTTACACAGGCTGTCACTCAGAAAGCTCAGACGTAAGCCTGGGTCTCTCAGATGACCAGGCTCTTTATATCTCTTCATAATCTACCCCTGTGTGGATCGGATACTGCAGCACTGGGTCACCCTGGGAACTTGGGGACTCTGTCATCACCGAGTACCAGCACCCTCCACTCACCCTATCCTTGTGCATAGTACGTAACTGTAGGAAATGTTACACGTGTTCTTCGGCCTAATTTTGAGTCTCTTGTCTCTTCTTACCACAGAAGTTATAAGTATATTTATGTTTTGGCTTTGGAAACAGACTCTTAACTATGTAGCCAAAGTTGGCCCCAAACTCAAGATCTCCCTGCCTCAGCCTCCCAAGTGCTGGGATTATGGGCATGAGCCACCACACCTAGCATGTGAAGGGTCCTGGATTTGATCCTAGGACTTCACAAAAGGTGATGGTGGTGGCCGTGGCAGCGGCAGCAGTGTTAGTGATACCCTGTAGGGTGTGTGTATTCAGATAACACATGTACACTTATATAGAGAGCATGTTGTATTTAATCCTGACCCAGGGTTTCTACCCTGGCTTTGACCCTTTAGTTCTGGGATAAAAGACATTCATAGCCGTTATATTTACTATAAGCCTTAAATAGCACAAGAGCTGGGTGAATACCTACCCTCCCTGCTGTTAGACTCTACTTTCCGATTGATAACCCTGAGTTAGTTATTACTCACTATCAGCTGTCTCATCTGGGTCCCTCCTAACTCCAGTTGGCTCGCCCTCAGGGCTATGTTCTTTTGGCTCGCTAACCCACGGCAGCCTCTCCTTCCTCCTCCTGCATCTTTTCATCTCCTGCTCCTCCTCCATCCCGAAGCCCACAAAACCTGAACCCCGCCGGTGGCTCTTCTACCCAGCTATTGGCTGTTGGCGTCTTTATTTAATAATCAGAATAACTTGGAGCAGGGTCACTTAGGGTCTGTGAACAGACTCATCTCTGGGGCAACCAGTCTTGGGGACCCAATATTAACATTAGAATATAAGCTGCATCAGGCAACCCACTAAGAACACAAACAGTGGCCGGGCGGTGGTGGCGCACGCCTGTAATCCCAGCACTTGGGAGGCAGAGGCAGGCGGATTTCTGAGTTCCAGGCTAGCCTGGTCTACAGAGTGAGTTCAGGACAGCCAGGGCTACACATAGAAACCCTGTCTCAAAAATACAAAAAACAAACAAAA
>BDUI01000021.1:1500515-1503015 GCA_002335545.1 Apodemus speciosus
AGAGAGAGAGAGAGAGAGAGAGAGAGAGAGAGAGAGAGAGAGAGAGAGAGAGAGAGAGTGTTAAAGGACCATATATATGGTTCTGCAGAACATGTGGGTAAAGAGAATGATTTCAGTGTCTGAAGATAGAGTCTTGAGAAGGAAAAGGATTCATTCAGATCCAATGTGTAGTGGCAGAGGCCTTAAGTGACACTAGCAATACTTGTAAAATTTAGTGTTCTGTTTCAGATTTTGCTTATATGCAAAACCCTCATAATTAAAATGGAGCAAACAACTAACAAGGAACAGAAATTAGTGTATGGTTTCACTGAAGCTTTGCCAGTAGATTCCGAGTTGAACCTACCTGCATCTGCAGTGACTCACACATTTAGAGGACACTGTTTGTAGGTGTTCAGTCAGTCATTTGCTTACTGTACTCAACACTGAAGCAGTGTTCTTCAGCGCCCAGTGTGTTTGGGAAGCAGAAAATTCATCCTGTGTATTAGGCACTTGGCATATACCTTAGATCTGATAAGATTCGGAACTGTTCCTGTTTTACAGATGAAACAGGCTCAGCGAATAAACTAAGGAGATGTGGAATGTGGGTAGTAGAACCAAGATTCAAAACACACATTACCAAGCTTAACACACACAGATTTACTTTGTAAACATCAACATTTAAACTCAGGATTTATTCTAGCCTATATGATAAACCAACAGAATGATGATCAGAAGGAGATGGCAGGGAGCTGTGTGCCTGCCAGACCCTGAACCTTGAGAATAAACCTACTAGCTCTGTAAATTACTCTTCTACCATTTCCCAGCTTTGTGCCATTGGCCAGATGGAAGCTAAGGTATAAATTGCAGTGCCACTTGCCTACCTGACATATATCCTATACCAACTTTAAAAATATTTTTGCATGGTATATTTACGGTGTAAGGGATCCACTTACCTATGTGTGTAGATGGGAAGGTCATAGGTGCAGAGTTACATTTTTGAGCACACTCCCTCCACCTTACTTTATGAGACAGGATTCTCACTGGACCTTGCCTTTTCAGCTAGACTGGCTAGACTGGCTCCAGCCCCAGATCTGTCCAGCTTTTTACACATGTGCTGGTTATAAGACACTGATSCTCATCCTTCCATATCAATCCACTGAGCCGCTACTGGCCTCAAGTATGAATATATTCCAATGAAATGGAATGTCCAAATATATCGATACTGGTATTCATATAAAAACAAAAGCCTTTGCCCATTGAAAAGGTATTCATTTTGTTTTGATCAGTTGTACTGAGAATAACTGCCTGGAGGAAGAGGGTTCCTAAAAAAGACTTCAAAGAAAACTGTAGGCCGGGCGGTGGTGGCGCACGCCTGTAGTCCCAGCACTTGGGAGGCAGAGGCAGGCGGATTTCCGAGTTCAAGGCCAGCCTGGTCTACAAAGTGAGTTCCAGGACAGCCAGAGAGTCCCTGTCTCGAAAAAACCAAAAGAAAAGAAAAGAAAATTAAACTATAGAGGCACGAACAGGTTAGGAATCCCAAGCTGGCTATGGTTACACAGCCACAACTGCAGCGCTACAGGAACCAAACAGGATCACTGGGAGTCTGAGCCAGCTTGGAGCATAAAAATCCCATCCAATTTACCACGCCTGGCAAGGGAGGCTGGAGACCAAGCCTCTACCAATGCCCCCTTTTTTTTTTCCCCAAAGATTTTATATATGTGAGTTGCTGTCTCCAGATCCCATTACAGATGGTTGTGAGCCACCATGTGGTTGCTGGGATTTGAACTCAGGACCTTTGGAAGAGCAGTCAGTGCTTTTAACCGCCAAGCCATCTCTCCAGCCCCAATGCCTAATTTTTAAATGCCAGTTGTCCAACTTACTGAAAGAACTCCACAGTGTAACACTTTGAACCATGCTGTACACTGTAGATAAGCATGTGGTGGATTATTGGGTTCAGAAAATTCCTTGGAAGACAATCTTAAACCCTACATGTATGCCTAATCTTTAAAACTAGGAATATTTTTGTTGCAGAACCAGTAAGATATTTATTTTTAGCCAATTTCATACCAAGGTAAATGAATGGAAGACACTAAAGACATCTTGTTACTGCTTATTAAAACTGCTTTTTATTTCATGTGAAGTTTTTATATTGTGTTATGAACTCATCAAACAGCCATTTGGGATCATTCTGACTGTATCCCTTATCATTTTAATAGCATAGACAAGAGTTTATATAAACATCACTTTGAATATCCATAACTACTTGAGCATAATTTGGTTGGTTGGCTGGGTGGTTGCTTGGTTGGGTGGTTGCTTGCTTGCTTGCTTGCTTGCTTGCTTGCTTGCTTGCTTGGTGGTTGGTTGGTGGTTGGTTGGTTGGTTGGTGTTTTGAGATGTGGTCTCAAGCAGCCCAGGCTGGCCTCAGACTCACCACAAAGCTGAACTCTTGGTCTTCCTGCTGGTCTCCTGAGTACTAGGATTACAGGTGTGTGTCACCACACCGAGGTGCCAATGTTCCCAG
>BDUI01000021.1:1508015-1517578 GCA_002335545.1 Apodemus speciosus
GGTGTTCATACCATACCTGATACTTGTCTGTCCTCCTAAGTCCCAAACTTGGAATTTGAGATTTTTGTATGTCACCGTCTCTACATTAAATCCAATAGCTGAAAGAGAAATCAAATCAACATATATGTAGACCAATATATGCTACCTTTACAAAGTCTCCAACTTCACTGAGTTTTAGCAACTGCTTGTAATTTTTAATCACATTATGGGCTGGATTAAAATAACACTTAAGACAATATTCTCTCTCTGTCTCTCTCTCTCTCTCTCTCTCTCTCTCTCTCTCTCTCTCTCTCTCTCTCTCTCTCTCTCTCTCTCTCTTTGTCTCTGGCCGGCCGGCTGGCTATCAAGCCCCAGACATCTGCTCTGCCAGTCTGCCTCCCCACTGCTGGGATCATAATTGTGCACCACCACATCCATGTAGCAGTTGCTACCTTCTAAGCAATTTCCCCAGTTCCAGAAGTCATTAAACTACCCTGGGTACTGGTATATAAGTGTTCAGAAAGTCTTATTTGAAAAGTACAGTTATAGATTCAAAAGCTGAAGCTCTGACAGACAGTGAATAATTAAAATTAATATAGAAAACTAGGCTCTAAATTCAATAAAGCCATGTTCTGTGCAGGCTGCAGCCTTGCAGACCCTCTACAGCATCTCGAGAGCTCGCTCATAACAAGGCCGTAGCTGGATCGTCAGTACCTCGTCCCTTGTCTGCCAGTCTTCGTTTGTACCTCAACATCATGCAGCTGAAACCAGAAACTATTTTCACAGAAAATCTAAATGAGGGCGAAGGTCATGCTGAAACACTTCGGGTGGACACAGACAGAGTCTGCTCTTACTTCCTAAGCTCAGGGTGGACACAGACAGAGTCTGTTCTTACTCCCTAAGCTCAGGGAAAAAGAAAAGAAAAAGTCAGGCCAGGCCTTTAATCCCAAGACCTGGGAGGCAGAGGCAGCCCAGCCTGGTCTACACAGTGAATTCCAGGGCATCCAGGGCTACAAAGAGAAACCCTGTCTCAGAAAACAGACAAACAAACATGAAAACGGCGTGAAAACTGACTTACAATTACCACTTTTTTTTTTCCTATCTTTAATGATGTGTTGGTAAATGACAGTTTGCAGGTAAGTATGCATATTACATCTGAAAAATAAAACCATGGCAAATGTAGCAAACTAAAAAGCAAGTTCCTGTCTTCCTCAGAACTAGACACGGGCAGGTCTATGTCCATCACCATCAAGAACTCTGTTTATGGGGCTGGAGAGATGGCTCAGCGGTTAAGAGCAATACTGCTCTTCCGAAGGTCCTGAGTTCAAACCCCAGCAACCACATGGTGGCTCACAACCATCTATAATGGGACCCGATGCCCTCTTCTGATGTGTCTGAGGACAGCTACAGTGTACTCATACACATAAAATAAATAAATCTTAAAAAAAAAAAAAAAAAAAAAAAAAAMACTGCGGTCCACACGTTGTAGCACTGCATACTGCAGAGGCCACAAAAAGCTATGTGCATGGAGAGGAGAGATTCTCAGAAGAAAGAATCAAAGGAAATGAAACGGACAGAAAGCTGCAAAAAGAAATAACAGATGCTACAAAATCCAAACATTCCTCCTTAAAAGCAAGAGAAAAACCCTGGAAACTTTAATAGTGACTACTGACGGGACGCTGATCCAACAGAGGAACTCAAAGCACACAATTTAAAATCTTGAGCAAATTCTACAGATTCTTCAACTTAATTAAAACGTATTAATCTTATCTCTATAAATTTAGCTCACTAAATGAAAAGGTGTAAACACCAAGAGTATCCACCCCAAGTAGTAAAATAAGGAGGACTATCTGCAAATCTAAAACAGCAAGAATAAGGCCACGAGCAGAGTTAAAGTTCAGGTGTTTCTTCTCCTTGGTGTTTAGGTACCAGATCATTTCAATACTGCTTCTACAATCCCCAGGTTTAAAAGTCATCTACAGAATTACATAGGAGAAACTACACTGTGATTCAAGTAATAAATGTGCAGAAAAGGGTGCTTTGTGTGCAACAATACCGATTTAACGTAATACATCATTATGCAAGTTGCCAAAGGACTCTGTGTGCCTCCTTTACTCTCAAAGCCAGTAGATAGTATCTACACTAAGCGGCAAAGATTTAGTGACTGAAGCTAACTACAGCTCTAAACAGCGAAGCCTGTTGTGTAGACAGGGAACCTTAAAATGCACCAACATGCTTCTTAGTTTGTTTTTGTTTTTTTGTTTTTTTTTAAAGTATGTTCAATATCATTTCCATACTAGAAGTTTGCAAACCCCTATCATATGACTCATTTATTCAGAAAGTTGTATGAGATAGAAACATGAAAAGTTTTACCAAACCAATACTTACTGGGAATAGTAGTAACAACTTCTCCAACCTGTAATCTGTACAAAATTGTCGTTTTTCCAGCACCATCTAATCCCAAAATTAAAATTCTCATTTCCCTGGTTCCAAAGAGACTGGAAAAAATACTTGAGAAAAAGCCACCTACAAGATAATAATAATAAWAAAAATGTAATTAATGTCATCTTGTAAATTAGGTCTGCAAAACATTTAACCTTGCCTTTTGAAAGCTATATGCCTAATTGTCCTGAATGCACAGGTTCCAATGAAAGATGTTATTCCCAGGTCCTGAGAAATGTCAGGCAGACAGAACACATCATCAGACGTGTAGATCCTGCCCTCAGAAATCCAGTTCATCTTCTAATCAACAGAATAAGGACACAGTAACTTAGTGCAGTCTCCTTTTTACCCATAAATACCAAAGCGCCAGGCAGGAGAGAATGCCAGCTACTCCAGGAGGCTAAAGCAATAGCAGTGAGTCTAAGGCCACCTTTGGCTACAGAGTAAGTTGTATTCGAGGCTAGACAACTTAGATCCTATCTCGAAGTTTTAAAAGGGCTAGAACTATACAGCTCAGCAGAAGGGCGTTGCCTAGCATACTCCAGGCTGACTTTCCAGGAGCGCTCGCTTGTAGACACACAAACGCGCACGCACACGGAAAGGAAAGGAGGAAGAAAGAAGAGATGTCACACTTTGCTACTAGGAGGAAAATGGCACAATTAAAGCTGCCCACTCTAGAAAAACAAACACAGAACACGCCGTATACAGACAGAATGGGTGTGACTTGACAAAGTCCTTTCACCGGTTTACACGTCCAGAGGCGGAAAAACAACGCCCAAAGGGTTACAGAGAACCGAACGGAACTATAAGGCTCCGGATCCATACACTTTTGAGAAAACTGAGTAAGTATTGACAGAAACCGAAGGATTTGCAACTCCTAGAAGCCCCAGCTGTACTGGATGGAGCATCCCCGTAGAGTGCGCTCGGATGTCTACCGTAGTTCCCTCGCCTGGAAAAGTGCGAATCTGGGGATCGACATTAAAATCTCACTCACTGTCCCTCCGGACTCTCCCACTTTACAATCCACCGAACTCCACCATCTCCACGAACAGCTAGCTAAGGCGGGCGAGCAGACAGGAGCGGCGCAAGGAGCAACAAACACTACCTGTCCTCGGGTCTCTAAAAGTGACGCAGTCCCAACACCCACACAGAAGCCATCAAGCTTCCACGCAGGGTCAGACACCTCGGGGAACCTGCAAGCTGCCTGGCTGCCAGGCACCCGTCGCCCCGTTCCTCCTGTCCAACCGAGGTGGGGATGCAGGATGAGGGGGAAAGGCCGGGCTGGGACCCGTCCGGACCCCGCGGGAGCAAAGGACTGAGCCGGGAGGCGGCGTCTCCCTGCAGGTGAAGAGCCGCCCGCGGCCCGGCCGGTCCCCGTCGGCCGCCAGACGCCCTTCCCACGCTCCTCACCCATGATGAACCGCCGCCGCGCCCTCGCCGATCCTCAGAGACAGGCCGGGACTCGGCAGCGACTCCTAGTTGAGCCTGGGCGCCGCCACCTCCGCTGCTCCGGGACTCCGGTTCCGAAGCGGACTCCTCCAAGCCTGGTCAGCCAGCAACTTCCACGTCGTCCACCCAGCGGGGGCGGGAGCCGGGGCGAGAGGCCACTGCGACTGCGCGCCGGGCACCGAGGTCTAGGCGTCCGCGTCGGCGCTTTCGACGCAATTCCCTGGTGCTCTGAGCGTAGCCGGAAAAAAAATGAACGCCACAACGATAACAAAAAAAAATTAAAGACCAAAAGTGTTTCCCGATTCCACTTTTCTGGACAGTAAGGCCTTCTCAAATATTAAAATGGGACTTTTTCATGTTAAATTCTGATATCAATTAGTGGCGAATCGGCCAACGAAAAATAAAAGCTCGATGAAGCGAAGGCACAGTACGCTGGCGCTGGTGGCGGAGTCCCGGTGGTTGCAGATCCAGGAGCAGTCTGCGGAGGCGGTCCACTTTCCTCTAAATGCATTCCCGCAGGATGAGCCAGGGTTACGTAATAATAACGAGTAAGCTCACCCACAGTCACTGCGTGCCACCAACACGGGGCACCCTCATACCCGAGGTGTCTAATTTTTTGTTCTCTGGGTGGCCACCCGACCACCTTTCCGCCTCCGCAGGATTGGGAACCTGTTCACCTCCTGCGACTTGAGTTGGAAGTTAACTTAGTTTTCGATAGTGAAAGGGTTTTGGTGTTTCTTAACATTCTTAAGAAACGCTTCTTGCTTCTGCGCAACCACTCAGAGGCTCGAGGCGCGCTCCAGGTCGGATCCACCTGTAACCCACGCCATGGCCAAGGAAGGCACTGCGGCTGGAGTTATCATGGACGTCAACACTGCTTTGCAAGAGGTGCTGAAGACCGCCCTGGTCCACGATGGCCTAGCACGAGGAATTCACGAAGCTGCCAAAGCCCTAGGCAAGCGCCAAGCACATCTCTGTGTGCTTGCATCCAATTGTGATAAACCTATGTACATCAAGTTGGTGGAAACCCTTTGCGCTGAACACCAAATCAACCTAATTAAGGTTGATGACAACAAGAAACTGGGGGAATGGGTAGGCCTTTGCAAAATTGATCGAAAAGGGAAACCTCGGAAAGTGATAGGTTGCAGCTGTGTGGTGGTTAAGGACTATGGCCAAGAATCTCAGGCTAAAGATGTCATTGAAGAGTACTTCAAATGCAAGAAATGAACAACATTTCTTATTGGCTTATTTTCTTTTAAGTTCCTAAAAACAGAAAAGTACGATTATCACAAACTCTTGAGTTTTCGCCGGAAATAATAGCACTTATTAGGTTTTCTGCCAAATGTGAACTTTGCATTATTATGTTCTTGCTTATGATGAAAATGTTCATCTTTTTGGAAATTTACAAACTGCCTAAGATTTAGTCTGGCATTATTAGGGTTTAATTGACAAAATTATATGTATGCTGCACGGTGTGATACATACACACACACACACACACACACATATACATATGTATACACACACATATACATGAGAGAAATGATTACCATAAACATAGGCAAACTCATATATTTCCTTTCCTATATGTTGAGCACACTGAAGATCTATTTGGCAGTTTTCAAATAGGCAGTGTGTTATTAAATATAGTCGTCATGCTGTGACTATACATCTAAAGGATTTGTTCATCCCGTTACAAGGGAATCTGTACCATTTTTCCAATGTGTCTGCATCCCTGCTCCATCCCCTGACAGTCACCATTGTGCTCTCTCTGCTTCTGAATTTCCTCCATAGATTTAATCTATGAATTAAATCTCCCAACACCCTCATAGGTGGAAATGTGTGATTTTTTTTTTTTTTTTTTTTTTTTTTTTGTTTGAGACAGGGTTTCTCTGTGTAGTCCTGGCTGTCCTGGAACTCACTCTGTAGACCAGGCTGGCCTCGAATTCAGAAAGCCTCCTGCCTCTGCCTCCCAAGTGCTGGGATTACAGGCATGCGCCACCACGCCCAGCTGAAATGTGTGATTTTTGTATTAGACTTATTTCATTTAGCAGAATGACTTCTATGTCCATGTGATAAATGAAATTATTTCCTTTTTAAGACTATTGTTAAGCATATGCCTATGTACATTCACATATTTTCCACATTAATACATTTATTCGGGTTTTTTTTTTACCTTTTGTAGATTTATTTTTATAATTTTTGAGTGTGTATGTGTCCATGGTATGCGTGTAAATATGTACATGTGAGGATAGATGCTCTCAGAGGCCAGCAACATCTGGAGCTGTCAGAGCTGGAGTTATAGGCGATTGTGAACACCTGATGTGGGTGCTGCTATCCAAAATAGGGTCCTCTGCAAAAATAGTAATTATTAACTGAGAAGCCACCTCTTTGGCCCCCACTGGTTCTTTATATCTTAAGACATGATTCATACTGGAAAAAAAACATAGGTGTGCATTGCACTCTGACACACTGATTTCATTATCTTAGATAAATACCACAAAGTAGATGCTACAGTGTTTATTTTACTTTTCGAGGAACCTCCATATGGTTTTCCGTAACGGCTTTAATAGTTTACATTCCTACCAAAAGTCTCTGTTTTGTTTTTTACTTAACTTTACTACGCAGATGTTGAATTAAATCTCCCAACACCTTCATCTTCACCCAAAGCCCTGAATTCACAGAAACATTCCATGCAAGGAAAAGTCATTCAAGAAAGTGAATTTCTGCCTAATCACCTGTAAGGTCTGGAGAGTGACCTCTCTCTAGAATGAGCCACTATTGGGTTTATTAACTATACAATAAGCAAAGGTAAGACATTAAATAGCCAATAGGAAACAGAAGCAACAAATAATAAAACATCAATTCAGGTGTTCATAATATTCAGCAGACAACTGGGGTAACCCAATTGAGAAAGCAGACGAAAGGTAGTGTCAAATCCAGAACTTTTAAACATCCAGCAGAAGTCACCAAGAATCCTCAGTGAGGCAACAAAGTAGAGTTCTGATCAGTGTCTCCTCAGGTTGAGGCTTCCGTGTAAAATAACAGCAGACAAGATCCTTGAGTCAGACTTAGTCATCCTGCAGAAGCCAACTGGGGAAAGAACCCAGAAAGCAATGCAGGATTTAAGAATTCAGGAGCACAGCGTTTGTTCCACTGAAGAGCTAGCTTCCCGTGGCTAAATTCTGGCTGTCTCCACTCTGGGCATTTTCATATTGTGGGGTAAATACTAGTAACTCCCGTTGGGAATGCTTCCCCTTCTGGCTCTTCTCAAGGACACAAGGATCCTTTGTGTTCCTTTCTGCTTTTTCTCTCCGGGTTAGAGCCAAGGACCAGCCTGACTCAGCATAGGGGAGTAGTAGGACCCTTGAGCCTGAAGTAGGGCAGCCAGCACCGCCTTCAGCTTCTCAACCTAAAGAGCACATGATGAGTTTCCAGTTAATGACAACACTGAGCCTTTCGAAGGTCGGTTGTAAAGACTGCCTTGTCTTTCTATGCTTTACACACAAAGCACTGGCCATCTCATCCCCTCTCCTCTCTAACATTGCTACATTGATAGGTCTTCGTCGGTCATTGCTACTTCAAACTTAGGCTCTTATAGGTTTATCTTGGAGTACGACTGCATAAAATACTTGAGAGAATGAATTCTCTTTAAAAAGAGGGCCGAGAGCCGGGCGGTGGTGGCGCACGCCTTTAATCCCAGCACTCGGGAGGCAGAGGCAGGCAGATTTCTGAGTTGGAGGCCAGCCTGGTCTACAGAGTGAGTTCCAGGACAGCCAGGGCTACACAGAGAAACCCTGTCTCGAAAAGTCAAAAAAAAAAAAAAAAAAAAGAGGGCCGAAAGGAAAAATATGCCACATATGTAAAGGCCAAGCAGCACACACCTTTAATCCCAGCATCTGGAAGGCAGAAGTAGGTGGATCTCTTAAGTTCCAAGATAAACCAGGCTACATAGAGAGAACCTGTCTCAGAAAAAGACTAGCGGTAGTGGGGGCGGGGGGTGGGGAGAGAAAATACACCACTATAAAACTCCTGTGAAAGTAACAAGTCCCTGTAGGCAGATTTTGGAACTCTTATTTTCTCAAAACTTCCACAATAAAAGGAGTCATCTCTGCAGTTCCTCCCAGCTCCAACAGGAGGCTCCCAACTGTACTCCAGTTCCTGGGTATCACAGGCTAATCTTCAGTAGATGCTGGAATCCCAAAGAAATAGGCTAGGCTCCAAGTCAGTGAAGGAGTGGATGTGCTGGTAAGGCCAGGGCAAGCAGGCAAAGAGCAGAAGCTCCCTTCTTCCATGTCCTTACACAGTCTTCCAGCAGAAGGTGCAGCACATTAGATTTAAAATGATTAGATTAGATTAGATTAGATTAGATTAGATTAGATTAGATTAGATTAGATTAGATTAGATTAATGAGATTAAAGGTGTGTCTTCCTGCCGGGCAGTGGTGGCACATGCTTTTAATCCCAGCACTTGGGAGGCAGAGGCTGGCGGATTTCTGAGCCGGAGGCCAGCCTGGTCTACAGAGTGAGTTCCAGGACAGCCAGGGTTACACAGAGAAACCCTGTCTCGAAAAAAACAAAAAAAACAAAAAACAAACAAAAAAAAGAATAGCCATCATGCAGGAGGCAGGAGATTCAGTTGTTCTGGCCTCCGAGGGCTCCTATACATACCAAGCATACATACATTCAGGCAAACTCCTATGCATAAAATTAAATATATTTTAAAGCATAGTCTGAGGAAGTAGAACTATAAAGTCATGCTGACGATGCTTGTATTGGAAGCTTTGCATTCTTATTCTTGAGACAACCACATTGAACTGACTTGTTTAATATGTTCACTCAAATGTCCTGCTTAAAATTGCAACACGTCCCGTTTCCCATCGCTCTAATTTTTAGGACACGATTTTTTTTTTTTTTGAGACAGGGTTTCTCTGTATAGACCTGACTATCCTGGAACTCACTCTGTAGACCAGGCTGGACTAGAACTCAGAAACCTGCTGCCTCTACCTTCCAAGTGCTGGGATTAAAGGCGTGCGCCACCACCGCCCGGCTTTTAGGACAAATTCTTAACAAAAATAAAAAATAAATAAATTTTCTCATTAACTATGTGCTTGTCTTATGCTTAGTTTCTTACACTCACTAAAGTAAGATAAATGAGTTTTTATTATTACAGACGAGCAGTAAGACATTTGTTTTTGTTATTATTGTTTGTTTGGAAGTTTGGATCGGAATCTCACTATGTAGCCCTGGCTTTCCTGGAACCCGCTGTGTAGACCTAGCTGGTCTCGTGTGTGGATCGCAATGCCCAGCTATACATTCGATTATAAAATGAGACTTAGGGACCGATGCAATGACTGTTAGTTTAGTTCGTAAATGTTCTGTATTAGTGAGTTAGTTACAAGAGTCATAAATCCCTGAAGATCCAACTGTCCAGAGTGTCCCTAGTCAGGATCGGCCACTAGGTGGAGGTGGTGCTTTAGGCTAATTGCTATTAGACGCCCATCAATTGGTCAGTTTATTAGAAGCAAGAAATAACTTGCTATTTTATCTGTTTCTGGGAGAGTCTTGCCAAATCTAAGCTGATACAGAACCTACTTCAGCTTTCTTCCTTCCTTTCTTTCTTTCTTCCTTCCTTTCTTTTTCTTTTTCTTTTTCTTTTCTTTTCTTTCTTTTTTTTTTTTTTTTTTTTTTTTT
>BDUI01000022.1:3333-27302 GCA_002335545.1 Apodemus speciosus
GAGACAGGGTTTCTCTGTGTAGCCCTGGCTGTCCTGGAACTCACTCTGTAGACCAGGCTGGCCTCGAATTCAGAAATCCGCCTGTCTCTGCCTCCCAAGTGCTGGGATTAAAGGCATGCACCACCACTGCCCGGCACCTATTTTCTATTTCTAATAGATTTTTTTTTAAAATCAAAAAATGTACTTATTTAGTGTAGAACTTAATATCATGCATAACAATATTAGGATTTATTTGTCATTTAAGAAAGGAAAAGACTTCATGATGACAGGCTTTAACTATGAGGTTATTAGGGCAAAAGTGTACACAGTCTTTTCTTATTGTTACTTTCAATGCGCTACTCCTCCAGGGCCACTAGCCTGAAAGCAGCTCCTAAGTACTGACGTTATTACGTTGCCACACTTGATTCCTTGATGTTGAGACTTTATACTGAATTTTAATCCTCGAAGTATTTGGTTTCACCCCATAGTACCACCATCTGTGACCCTTCCCACATACGTGGTGTCACCTACATGTCACAGTGTGATTTCCATTAGCTCCCAATGCTGCACACGCATCTCTCAACAATGTCAATTTACAGTGAAGTTACAGAGCAAGCTAAGGAACAGGATGTTATATACATTGCATATATAATATGTGTGCTTTATACATAAATACCTTCTCTCTTGATACCCCACCACCACACAGACATACACACACACACACACACACACACACACACACACACACACATCACATAACATCAATTTTAATAAGAACACATCACATAGATGACAGTGGTCCCATAAGATTGTACTGCCTGGTGAAATCATAGTTAGTATAATGCCCACTGTGACAATTCTACAATTAATGTGCTTAATGATAAATTTCTCAGAATTTATCCTATAATAAAGAGACACATTGCTATACACATACATCAAGGCAAGTGATCAATATTGTTTGCTTTTCAAATAATATAGTTCAGCACAGAATAAGTTATTACGGTGAAAAAATGGGGTCCTATAGGGCACACCATTGGATGTCAGAATTCTGACTATGACAATGGAATTACTGAAAAATTCTCTGCAAAAAAAAAAAAAAAATGATGGTGATCTTGTCCTCAGAGTGACAGTTCTCCACTGTGCCTTACCTCGCTGGGTGTTTTTCTCATCTTTGATACAGACGTCACTAAGGGAGCCAGCTGGATCACAGTGACATGGCTGGCACGGTCTTGGATAACTTGGTGACACCTGAAAAATAATGTGATATGGTTTGAATCAAGTGTAATAAAAATGCCAGTATTTTCAACTCAGCAAACAATTCAGGACAAATTGGTTTTAAAAATACGTTGCAAATTATTTTGACAAAATTATAAGTACCTTTGACATGGAATGGTAGACTTCTAAAATTCAATTTTGCTAAGTGGGTAATTAAGTACTGCACATAAGTGTTACTTATGTGCAGGAGGGCTACACCTAGCCCTTGGGTGCTCTTTGGTTGGTGGTTTGCTCTCTCAGAGTCTCTAAGGGTTCAGATTAGGTGATTCTATTTGCCTTCCCATGGGGTCCCTAACCCCTCCTAGTTCCTCAATCTTTCTCCCCTAGCTAGAAAATTTCAATTTGATACCATGTACATTGTGAGACCTTGTCATACACACAAGAAGCAAAAATATAACACCTCTTAGGTTTAGCCATTTATCTAATTGAAAAAAAATTAATTAATATAAAATTTCATTCTAAGCCATAAAAAAGGGAGAAATCCAAAGCTCAGGTACCTCATGTGGGAATTCTAGTCTAAAATGTGCTTGAGGTTTGGAGCAAGTTTAATTTCCATTCTACACAAATGACTTTTAATCTGAAAAAAACAAAGGAAGCATTTCTCAGCTCTTTTGTTTGAGGCTAGTAATGCCTACTACAAATGACTGACAAAAAAATTGTAAAAACAGAATTAAAGTTTCACATTCCCCATACAGGAAGACAAAAATCCTTAACTACATAAAATCACTCCATGCATGAAAATTATATTTTTATAAAATAATCATACTTGATACAGAAATGAAAAATTGTTTTTATAACATGCAAATGAATACAAACGACCAAACCAACAGGGAAAGTGAAAATACTTATATTTATTTTAATAGATGCAGAAAAGCATTTGACAAAATGCTTCTGCATCTTTTTTCATTATAAAAGTGCTCAGCTACCTGAGAAGAGCAGAGAAGTTGCTGAATCTGATAAACGGCATCCATAAAAATCCCATAACTCACATCACGGTCAATAGTGAATTATTATGTTTATATTTAAAGTGAGAACAAAATAAAAATGTCAGCTCTTACCATTTCTATTTAACGTCAGCATAAATATTGCAAAGAGTGAGCCTGGTATTATTTGTGGACAAGAGTCTAAGTGCAGTTCTAAAAATTATCTTAAGAACACTAGAACAAATACATTTTCAATCAATACGGATGACAAACTCAGTATTAATTTTTTCTTAATAATAGCATGAAAGACTTGGGAAAAAACGGTTTTACCTAACCATTAATCATTATTTTAGATTAAAAAAAAAACCAAAAGGCCCATTTAAATTTAATAAAGGATATGTAAGGTCTCTATTCCAAATGTTTACAAATAAGTTTTGAAAAGTACATAGAGAAGTGATGTATTCACAAAATGGCTCAACTTAAATAAGGCATTCCTTCTTTCCTTATTTATATATAGATTGTAAACAAATCTCAAGCAATATTATCTTTATCTGAAATTTTGATTATAAAATTCTATGAGTAGCCAACTGGTGTGCACTTGGCCAGTCTGAAAATATACAAGAAACATTATACAGACACTCCCCCCATGTATAAAATATCAATTAATGAAAAAGAGGCCACAAATTAAAAAAACAAACAAACAAACCAACTGAAAAGCTATGTAGAAGGTACATGGGAGAATTTAGAGGAAATAATGGGATACAGGAAATGATATAATTATAATCTCTAAAAGTAAACAAAATAATTTTAAAATTATGTAAATTCAAATAATCTACTGAAAAGAGAGTCTTGTTCCAAATGCCATATGAAATGAGGGAACCTGCATTGCTCAGCACCAAGTGTACTGAGTTGAGTGCTCAGGGAATGTGTCTATACAAATTGGTTCACATTCGATAGCCACATCATGTGATTCACAAAGGACTAGTAGTAAGTCTAAATCATTATTTCATGCTAAATATAAATATTTGGTCAAGATCTTGACTTGAAGTTAAAAATATAATTTTATAAATCAGAAAAGGAAAATATCTTTACCTGAATATATGCTTCAAGATAAATGACACACAGATGGCCAACAGGCATGTGAGATCAAACTTAAATATATGAGAGAGTTTCAAACTATTAGAATGACTAAGATCCAAAAACAATGTCAACCATAAAAAGCAGTGGAATCAAGGAACTCATAAATATCAAATATTTTTTGCCAATGTGTAAAGTGTCATTTACAATTTAATAACAAGTGGCAATTTCTTATAAATTTAAATATAGACCTGTCCCATGAAATAAGAAAGTACTTATTTTATTCTTAAGTACTTCCAGAAGTTAAMTTAAAATGACCATATAATGGAATATATAGACTTGCTTGTGTAAGCTAATCAGAGTAAAAAATATCACCTGAATATCCAACAAGGGAAGAATGTATTGAATGACTTTATATACTCATGCAAAAGAATATTATCAGTTATTTAATGAGCAATTATTGGTGCATATAACATAAATAAATCTTGAAATGCTATGATGTGAAAGTAAAAACACAAATGAACTAGTACTGCATGATTCTAGTGTTTTTGTTTGTTGGCTTGTTTTATGTTTACTGAAAGATAATCCTAATTAATGTTCTAACATCAGAAGACAGTTTGTCAGGAAGCAAGTTCAATTGGAAAAAAGCAAAAATAGACATTTCTTGAGTGGTTATAACATCACATACCAAATCCTTAAGGAGGTGAGACACTTCGAGATAAGAAAAGTTCTTAGTCACCTTTTAGAGCCTGAAGTCCAGTGTTTTACAGACCTTGTTAGTTTGGGATACGTAATTTTTGTAGACAAGCAAAAATAAAACTTTATGAAAAACTTATTCCTTACCCCTTTTGGTCTGAAGAATCCATCAACACACGTCTCACAATTGATCCCAGCCGTGTTGTGTGTGCAGTTGATGCACACACCCCCTCCGATGTACTTCCCATGTATATTTAAACTTAGATTTCTGCTGGCAACGGTTTCATCGTAGTAGCATTCCTCAGCTTTCCCATGACAATTGCATGCTGAAGTTAAAATAAAAAGCATTAAGTACTAATTTCAGGCTTTAAATATATTTAAATCTAATTTATTATCCATATATCATAGAAACATAAATCTATTAAAAAGACATTTGTGAAAGACATTTGTATTTATTATATATATATATTGATAAGTTCATTCTTGTAGGGGATTTGAATAATTAAAATCTATAAATTCAACAAAGTAGCGAAATGCCAATAGTTTATTGGTTTTTCTAATATAATTACAATTCCATATAGTTTAACCTACAATCTATTATGATGGATAAATTATTGAACAAACCACCAAATGATTAACAACTGATAGATAATGCCTATAGGTGACCCTCTGTAAATGGATAGGGAGGAGTTAATACAACCTTGTTGACAACACTAATAAAAAGCAAAACTTTTCATTAGGCCACATCCTCTGATAGTCATTCTATATTTGCTATTATTGATTACAATTACAATGCATCTCTCTGCCAGAGACAGTTGATTTCACATTCAAGGTACCCTTCTCATTATTGGACATTGAAATTAGATTCAAGAATCTGCATTCGAAACACTGCTACAGTTCCCTCAGATCCTTCCCAGATAAGGAGACAGATACATGGTAGGTTGTAGAGAGAATCTGCCGTACACTGTATGGAACTATCACCTGTCAACAAAAAGCTGATTGCCTATTAGCAAAAGGCAGGAAGTAATAGGTGAAAGTTCCAGCAGAGAGAGAGGAACTCTGGGAAAGAACCAAGAGGGGAGATTCACCCAGACTCTGAGGAAGACGAACACATTAAACTGAGGAGGGTAAGTACTCATGTGGCACACATAGACTGGAATAAATGGATTATATAAGTTATGAGCTAGTTAGTGATGGAGCTAAAGCTTTTAGCCTAGGCATTTATTCATAAATAGACGAGTCTCAGAGTTGTTATCTGGGAACCGGGCAAGGGTAGAAAAGTATGTTATAGTACATGTCAAGAATGAGATTCTGAGGCAGTGTGGATCAGATGAACTTGCCCTGAGTTAGCAATCATGTGATATGAGTAATGTCCTCATATATGATGTTTCCTTATAAAGAATGATGCAGTCAGTAATCATTAGCAGATGGGGATGTCTAAAAGCATCAGATGAGGTGATTCATATAACACCTAACCCCATCACCATAACACCAGCACTATAACAGCATCATCATAACACTATCAATGTAACACCACCGCCATTACACCACCACCATTACACCACCATCATATCATCAGCCCCTTAACACCATCACTGTAACACCATCACCATAATGCCTTTATAATTCATGTGATTGACTTGTGCTGCTCTTCACCCTCTTTGTCTTTTATGTGTTGTATTATATGAATTCTAGACAGTGTGAGGCAGGGGAGGGGCGTAACTTTTCCCAGTAAAGGCTGTGTAAAGCTTTGAAATAAATGTGGAATTCTTACGAGGGTAAGAATCAGGGAAAGATATTGTAAAGTCTCCGAAAGATTTAGAGACTTCATTGATTGGTATTTGTATATGAGGAGGTGTGTACATGTACATGCAAGCAAGCACACACACACACACACACACACAGATACTCATGTATGTACATAGCTGTTCTATGTATGGATATATTCTTTTGAACTGCCTGACTTTACTAATAATAACTGTTCTTAGCATATCACATGGGTAGCATATCATATAGCCTAAGGCTATGAAGAGCACTATCAGAGAGCAGAGGAGGTATGTGTCAGTACCCTGTTAATGGACAGTAACAGATTGTTAGCAGCTTTGTCCTTAAGTAACAGTGCATACATACTGCAGTCAAGGAGTAAGGCTGAGAGTTAGAATCTGGTCTAGGAAACTAAACTTTTTCCTGTGTTGAGAGGTTTTTGAGGAGCATTTTCAAATTTCGGTGCCATTTTATGACTTTCATTTGTTTTGTAAATGCAAAGAATACTTAAAAGGATTCTGGAGAGATCTCCTTCAGGATATAGATTAGTAATGGCAATTAAAAATAATACAAAGGGAATTAGAATGTGGCCCGTGCACATATATGACACCACCTTTGGGTTAAATTATTGAAAGTTTAATTTTCTTTTTAGACTAAAGTTATGTCAACTTGAATTTAAAAGACTGAAAAATGGGCATCCTAAAATGTTACATTATCTCTACCCGTAGTCATGGGGTGGAAGTCATGCCCTATAACCTCATCAACACTGTATTTTAACATGCTTTTAATGCCATTATTAAACACAGTAATCATACACATATTAGTTAGGAAGATGAATACGTACACCGACAAATCAAACAATATTTCCATTGTCTTAATTGGTGTGTGGTTCATCTTTTTTTGTCTGAAATATGAATGTCATTTATATTTTTCAAAGACATAAAGCTGTTTTGGTCTTTGCTCATAACCTCATTATTGTTTTACTTACTGCCATATAAGATTTTCCAACATAGTAAGAATGATATTTCCATGTCATGATTGTTGAAAAAAACTTTTCCAGCCTGCTGACTTTCAATTTAGAATATAATAATTTCATTATATTTGTAGTGTTTCCAGCTTTATTTTAGGGCATACACAGAAATAAACATGAGCCTGTGTTCATTAAAAATAACTTTATGGGTTTAGGAAAATTCACACAAATATTTAAACATCCTTTTTTAAATATATATTGTAAGAAACAGTGAACATTTCTACTGTCAGTATAGATGGAAGTATAAAACAATACTGAATTATCAACCCAATAATCAGAATGAGTGTTGCCAAGTTGTAGACTGGGAGCTAATGTTTAATGTTTGAGTGGCAGTCCTCACCCTGTAACCAGGACCCTCTATATCTGTATATGGACACCAATGGCACTGTGCCAACACTGAGTATATGACTTCAGAGAACAGGGATGGTGTCTGCTCTCAGTGAGCCATTTTCTACTCTGTCTTCAGCAGCCTTCTACCCCCATAGACAATAGAAATGGATACGTTGCCAACGATGGTGTGATGCTTAGCTAGGCTTATGATTAATATATCCACCATTAATTTCTGGTTTTTGAAAATCTTGTCTTCAGACTATGGAAATGTTCCTACAAATAAGGGACTTAAAATATCCAATATTTCAAAATTATATAAGGACAGATGGATCCTGCTAGATCGAGTATGGCCGAGAGCAAAGAGTGGCCCTCTAGTGGCGTTTGAACATTTGGTGGCAGCTAAGCCTCTACATGTGTCCACTAATGATAGAAACAGGTGGAAATAGGTAAAAGCATATCAAAGAACAAACAATGGAAGTGAAGAAGGGAAAGGTACTCAAAATACAGACAACACATGTAGCACCAAAAGTCTCAAAGGAGGTATGATTTATGGATGGAAAATATATTATTCAACTGTCTCGAAGTTTCATCATGACCAATATATGAGCCACAATAAGTATAAGCTGAACTAGGTTATATTCGGTGTTTGACCTTGACATGCAGAGCTTATGTTTCTTACTTGATAGTAAGCCTGCCACACTTCTTAAACTTAAAATATATGGTTTGGGATGACTCAGTGAAATATTAATACTGAATTTGGCTTCCTGCATGTTTGAGTTTACAGTTCTGCAGAGGTTCATGTTTGGCCTAAGAAAATCTAAAGATACAGAACTCTCTATAATTCAAGTTGCCAAGGTGGGCTACTTAACCAGACTAGGACATAAACATGGGTGATACCGGTTTTTGTCAGTTCCCCCAGAAGAAGACAGACACATTCATTTTATCTCCGAGGTAATGATTTAAAGTATGAACTCTAGTTGGCGTGTCATTCACTATTTATCACTTCTGCCTTATCTTTTAGTGCCCATTGTCCATCAAATGTTATAGCATAAATTTTGTAATAATCACCATAGGTATCACTTCATTGTGAGTAGTTCTATATTGGTGTTGTTATGAAGAATCTATATTTAAGGGCATTTTGACAATTGATAATCAGTATGCCAAAGCCATATTTCCCCACCCACATTTATCAAGCACTCTTCAGGGTTGTCAATACATGAGATCAATTTAATGACTATTTACCACTCTAGCTGGGAGTGTGACCCTGGGAGAGTGGAGCCTAATTAAAGTCTAATGCAATATATAACTTACTCAGCCCTTAAGAAAATTTATACCCTGATATGAAAGGACAGTCACATGGGGATAATGATAAGTCTCACATGGCAAAAACTTGTTCTTCCACACAGGGCCATAAATAACAACAGCTGAAATAAACTCACAACACCCAGAGGGAGCATGAAAACATATTCCAAGAGCAATTCTGTGTTTTGAAGAAACTGAGTCCACAAGGCTCTTGTCTTGTTTTCTTAGAGTTTTCTCACAAGCACTCAGAATTTTCACATGACTGTTTCAGGATTATATTCTGACAATGTCTATGTATTGAAGAAAATGTTTGTGTAATAGGTGTGCAATGGAATATTATTAAGACAAAAGAAGGAATATTCCATTTGCCATCAAATGAATGAACAGTATGTTAAGTGTCATAAACCAAGCACCAAAAGACAAATACAACATTGCCTCACTTATATGTTTAGACTAATAAACATTGGCTCATTATATTTGGGAGTGTTAACAGAATTGGGCAAAGGGGGTGGGATGGTGAGAAGGGCAAAGGTTGCTTACTGCTTACTTACTGTTAAAGAGAATAGCTTACGTTGTCTCCTTTACAGTGGCATAATGAACTACACAAAATGATAATTAATATACTGCCTAGTTCACAAAGGAAAGGGATTGGATAGTATTACCAATGAGATATGATAGTGATTTAACGTTTTAGCAGTATGCAAAATGTATATATAAGTATCACATGGGACCCCATAAATCCACACAATTTAAAATGTCAATTTAAAGACAGATACTCATGTCCACAAAGCTTTATGTCTTGACATCTTTGTCACCTTCCATTATCTTTTCCGGCCACTGCTCATCAGAGCTACACATTCTAAGTGTGATTAATGAATCTTTTCATTTTTGGTTAATAGCCTGGTTCTAGCATGAAGATAATCCCTCACCTTTGACTGGACTCATATTAGCCGATGAATGTTTAAAGGCTATTTGGTGGGCTGAAAAGGATTGTTTAGACACAGAAAGCTAATAGAAATTGAAGACCCTTTCATAAGTATCTGTGCTTAGAAGATAAATATACAGACTCTAAGTTTCACAGACTGTGCATTTCTAATTCTATGCACCTACGTGAGTGTTGGGTATTTGTTTCTGTTGTCTCTTTTGTTTCTATGAGCATGTTTGCATGTCTGATTCTCTTTGTGTTCCTGTCTATGTGTGTGTTTGCATGCTTTTATGTTTGTGTCTTTGTGTGTAACTCTATATGTATTTGTGTGTATGTTCATGTGTATGCCTTTTTATTGAATATATTTTATTCACTTTTATACCACTAAAACAAACAATTCCATCAAAGAAATAGAACTATAAAAATTAGCTTTGTACTTTCTTTTACAACTTATGTCCATTACCTGTTTTCAATCTTTTATCATCCCATAATATTTAATTTTCTTGTTAGACTTTTTTTATATTATGTGGTACCTGTACGTACATGTGTTTACACATATACACATATTACTATCTAGATTCCATGTATAACAGAATATTCGTCGTTTTACTTTCTGAGGTATGACCTTGCTTAATATTAGATGTTCCAAGTCTATAGTTATCTTGCCCTCACTTTGGTTCTCTTATTGCACATTTGAACAGGCTTAAAGCAACAAGTATCATGGTCTAACAGTTCGCACTCTCCTAGACTCTTGCAGCAGGTCTGTGCTAATAAGATACTACTGCCTTCCATCACCCCTGGAATCTACGATATGTAATCAGTAGAGTAGTCTTGTAATGAAGACACAACACATTGCCAAAAATACTCATGTCTGTTTCTAACTCAGTGCAAGACAAGGTCATTCTTCTTTCCTTTTGTCCTTTTCTTTTTTTTATTATATATTTTCTTTATTTACATGTATAAACAAATGTAGATATGGATACCACATATCACGTGTATGTCTTTGTGTTTATGTGTTTCTTTATATTTCTCTGTGTTTCAGTGTGCTTTGCGTGCTTATATGTGTTTGAGTTTTTGTATGTTTATATATGTGCTTGTATATCTTTTCATACATTTTCATGTTTGTGTGTGTGTTTGTATGCATATTTGTTTTTGATGTGTGTGTTCATTGTATTTATCGTACATTTTGCATGTGATTATGTGTTTTTGTGTTTACATATGTTTGTTTCTTCATGCCAGTGTCTTATGCTATAGGTACTGGGTGCTTCCTTATGACAAAAATCATATAAGGTTTTTTTCTGTATTTCCAATAATCCTTATAGTTATGATAAATTAATATGCCTTGGGCAAATATTTAGCAAATTAGGATAAAAACCCCAAAAAGATGAGGGAATTAAGACAGTTGGGTGGTAAACATACTAGCTCTGGCCTTGGCCAAAATGTACAACTGAAATAGAAGATCCTAATCAACAGTAGCTCATAGTGATGGCTGTAGTGTCCCTAGCCAAGCAGAATGACAGAGCTGTCCTCTCAGGTCAGGAGCATACCTTCACACTCAGTCCTGGTCAGGACGGTCCCCGCTCTCCAGGGCTTCTGATGGAATCCTGGGCAGCACCTGTCACAGCTCTCTCCACAGGTGTTATGTTCACATTCACAGCGAGATTTCTAGTCACACAGGGAGAGAGAGAGGGTTTGAGTGTTGTATAGAACCACAGAGGAGATGTTGTCCCTGAAAGGTGGGTGTAGAATGTGACAGTTGGATTCAAAACTTCTAGGTTATACACTAAAATATAAAATTGTGGTCAGCATGTGCAGGAGACAGTGGCTGTACTTGTGTGGCTATAAATGGTCTGCACCAGTGTGGAACTTGCCAGTGCCATAGCAACTGGAATCACTGAGTTTATGTTCTAAAAAGAGCAGGGAGGCCCAGGAGAAGACTGAATTCTCATTCTCTGACCCTTTGTGCCTTTATTTTTGGGAGCACATATCTACTGTAAGGCTTTCTTCAAGTCTCACTGACAGTCTGAAAAGTGACAGAACATCAAGTTTCTTCTCCACTGTGCATCTAGATATTTAGAAACAGTGGGAGTTTAGAATCTCTGCCCTTATGGAAACTCTGTGCTCTGTGTTCTAGGATCTATTCACAGCCCTTCCAAGGCAGCTCTTCGTGCCCTCAATACTTCAAAAACCACTGTTCACCAGTGACACTGATAGATAACAAAGGGACCACGAAGCAAGCTATACAAAAACCTAGTCCGAGAAAATCAGCAGTCTTCCATCTTCCCGGGAGATAACAGTATACAAGTCATTAATCAGAAAACTAGCTTTGAGTATAATGTTACTTGTAGTATAGTTTAATAGATGGAAAGCAAGCTTCAAGGCCTTATAGACATCTACTTATTTTCCCATTCAGTATCTCTTCCAAAGGCAACACAGTTGATGATTTCGCATTTCACCGGTTTGTTTATGACAGGAGAAAAACACATACTCATTTGTCTTCTTGAAGTTACGTTCACTCAATACATTCATTGTCATTAATGAAAAATTCTACGTGAGAGCTTTCATGCTTGCTCTAGCTTGACAGTCTCAACGCTTGAATATTCTCCACCTGGTTTCTTATTGTCCCTTCTCACGTCAGCTTGCTGTCACTGGGACACCTACAAGCTTACCTCTGCACACGATTTTCGTTTCCTTGCATTTTTTTTTTTTTATTAAAAAATTTTAAAGGACTGGACAGGTAGATTGATGGCAGCCATTCTCAAAAAGCTAAATCATGCATCAGGCTGTCATAGCTAGAAAGACTTCAAAATAGATACCACTTTGGAACCTTTATGGGAAAAGAAAACTAATCTGTTTCCTGATGTAGTGACGGTTGGATTCAGAGTCTATCATCTTAACTGCCAGCTCTATTTCACCCTGGCAAGGCTTCCTGTTAAAGTGTCTAAGTGGGTACCTGACACCCATTCACAGCATTTCCTTTCAGTAAAGCCTCTCTTGAAGTATTTTACAATGCAGCATTTCATTTTCCTAGGCATCCTATAAATATACATACATTTGTCGCAGGGTCAAGTGGACAAGCCCGGGCATGACCGTAACAGATGCACATCCCGCCAACCGAAATATCCTTGACAGAATAGTAATACTGGGGGGTAGAAGCCAGAAAAAAAATATTGTTAGCATTGCTGAAAGGGGAGACCAGGAAGACCAGGAAGAGGGAGCAGGACCATCAACTAAAATGGCACATTTTGCCTTCAGACTTCCCTTAAAGGCATTCTGTGTTTCCCGAGGTTACGTAACTCCTACCTGTACACTAACAGCCCCAGGAAAGAAGGCTGTCCACTTATGCTACGTGCCCACCTCACCATTTCTCTCCCACGGGCATTGAAATGTCTAGGCTAGAGCACCCACTGTTACCAGAGCTCTACCATAACCTTAGGGCTGTGGACAGTAATTCTCCATAAAGTTGTTTTACACAATTCCTCATAGAAATGCAACCTCTTTAGTTGTGGTCATGAAAAACCGCGTAGGAGTCAGAATGTCCGATTTTACTTGATAAATTTGAAATGGAACAATACCTTTAAGGGAAATGGTAGTAGTAACAGTCTAATTCTTATCCAGATTGACAAGAAGTTTGGAAGGAAAAAGGGTAATGTGAGAGTTTCATGTCCTGAGAACTTGCCTTTTTGTTATGTTAAAATGTTCTTGCCACCACTTTTCTGTTTGAAATCAACACAAAACTATAGTCATAGTCATTTTAAACTATCAKCTATTTTTGAAACACAATTCATAATTATAGAGCAGGACTAAATTGAAATTTTAATTAATGTGTATAACATTTTATAAGCATTAGAGTTTTTTTTACTTTCTCATTTAGTATCTGTGAAAGAAAGCTCTATTAGTACAAAAATATACAAGAAGATAGGGCAGCTACAGTAAAAGTAATGAACGTGTATCTGAGCTTCTTAACTGAAATAATTTATTATTCTATATATTTATTTTTTAATCCTCCCTTTGTTTTGTTATATGCATATAGTATCTTGTAAAATACTTTTTCTATCTTAGGTTATTTGTTATACTTGTATCTTGAACTAATGGAGCATGATGAGAAATTTGAATAACTAAAAAAAATCTGTTTACTTAATTTCATGYCTTAATAATGTAGTTTCAAATTTTCTCAAGAATATTATTGAAAATGCTTTTAAAATTAGAAAAATTATTTTAAGCATAAGTCCACATTGCTTTCCTTTTGAGTATCACAAACTGAAATGTAATATTTATTTTCATATATTTAAATTTGCATGTAGTGTTCATTGAACTTGAGTACTTTTGGGAAACGTGTACATATGTTGACTTAACACAACCCCCACTTGGCCCTGCAAAAGATGATAAAAAGGAATAATAATTTTTTCATTGATTTTCCCTGATRTACTTGTCAAAGAAGAAGAAGAAGAAATTTTACAACAATATTGCTCAGACTTCTTCACGCTAAAAATAAAATTGAAGGTGTTTTTTTTCTCAATCTGTGAAGAATCCAAACAGTATTGTGAAATAATGATTGCTTCTGCATAAAGCAATTGACAATCTGGTGAAATATAATACAAAGTAAAATTGCTTCACGTTTGGAAAATAAAAGGCACTACAATATCTCCCATATGTTGTGTGGAGATAATTAAAATTCTAGCAGTAGTTATTCTGTGATGATAAAGGGGGTAAGAAGCATGGGTAGGTTGAGGAGTAAGGAAAGAGGGTAGGTGCAAAGGACTGGAACTTACTCTTGGCTTGCTGTACCGTCAGTAGGTTCTCTGATGACAGAAACCTGCTCTTAGTGTGAGCTAGATCTAAGAGCTTTACATACAGGTTGAGTTTCACCTGACTGTGATATTTTTACTCTATGATTTGCAGTCTCCAGTCTTCAATTGTAGAGTACATCAGTTGCTTAGCTTAACTGTGCCTTAGGATTGACTTGAACAACTGTAATAGCCTGGTTATATGGGACTAGATCCTACACACCTCTTGGTTAGAGTGTGGTGTAAATAGGAAGCAATTGGGCAGAATCGAAATTAGGAATGGCAAGCTGGGCCATTCATAATAAGTTCACAAATGTCTGTTTGTTTGGTACTGAGATAAAGCACGCCCTTAACTCTGGTTGTCAAAAACCTACTTTACACATTCAGCAACACAACCCATTTCCAAAATATTAACAATAATAATGAAAATAATAATAACAACAACCAGTCTGTCACATAATTCTGGACAATTGTCTAATGGCTAAGAACAATGGTAGCTCATGCAGAGGACCAAGGTTTGGTTCTTAGCTCCCACATGGTAGTGCACAACTATATGTGACTCTAGTTTTAGGAGATTCCCTCTTCTGATTTCTGCAGGCACTGTGCACATATATACATGCAGGCAAAACCCCCATCCATATAAAATGAAAATAATCTTTTAAAACAATTCTTTTGTGTTATATGTAGTGTTTTAATTAAACACAAAACAAAACAAAAACCTCAGTCTTAGCTCCAAATCATGTGTGTTTGCCATTCTTGTGTGTTGGTATCAGTTATGTATTTTAAAGTGGTGCTCACCAGAATGGCCTTGTTGGGCATCAACAAGGAGGAGAGGAGAGGCCCTTGGTCCTGTGAAGGCTTGATGCCCCAGGTAGAGTGTAAGGGAATGCCAGGGCAGGGAGGTGGGAGTGGGTGGGTGGGTGGGTGGGTGGCAGACCACCCTCATAGAAGCAGGGTGAGAAGGGATGGTATAGAGAGTTTCCATAGGGGAAATCTGGAAAGGGGATAACATTTGAAATGTAAATAAATAAAATATCCAATAAAAAATAAAGTAGTGCTAAAAATGCTTTTTGTAGAAGAGTCAATATAAATTTTATTAACTCTATATGATAATAAATATTATAAAGAAAAAAGGGTGCTTTAAACTTTTGTTTGCTTCTGTTAAGTGTATTCATAAAGAAAAAAAAACACTCAACGAATCATTTTTACCTGTTTCCCCATGGCAGAGCTGTGTGTGTGCACATGTGTGTGTGTGTGTGTGTGTGTGTGTGTGTGTTTGCTTGCGTATGTGCATGTGTATGTATGTGTAGTGTATATGTGTGTATGTATGTGTATGTGTACATGATTCATAATTATTGGAGTTCTTAATATTTCATTTGTTAGACTGGTCTTTGGACCAGCAATATTGATATCGCTGGAACTTTCTACAATAGTCAACCTCAGTCCTGCTCTATACCTACTGAATTAGAATGTAGTTTCCACAAGGAAAACTGTTGTGTGTACATTAAATATCTAAAATGTATTTTTTCATGTGGGTTATGATCAAAAGTATTTCAAAGGCCCTGTACTTAAACATGTAGCTGCTTGGAGCCAACTGTAAAAATACAAATCATCTAAAGTGAAAGAAACTAATGTAGTTCCTTAAGATGATTATGAATGAGATACTAGAGTTCTCATTTTACAAAAGAGGAAATTAAAGTTGAAATGTGTTGAAGGGCTTGATAAATTCCATGTAATTAATAAGTCACAGAGCCTGGGTTTGTACAAAGGGTCTGCCGGGTTCTAAAGTCGCTAAAGACAAATGGTCTTACAAATCGCAGAATGATTTCTCTCTCCACCCTTGACGGCCTGTTAAAGAAGATAGGCACAGTACCACTCAGGCCCCGATGCGATTCTCAGCACTTACCCTTCGCGTGACGATGGGGTCGATTTCTCGGGGGTCTTTGTGAGCAAACATCATCAAGTCGGCATTCAAGGTGCGGATCCTCTGAAATCTCAGGCGAATATAGCGAGCAGAGGTGAATTCCAGGAGCTCAGGGGAGGGGTCGTCGGCACTTGGTCTCCCATTGATTAAAGAAATGTGAATCTACATGAAGCAGAAAATGGTGGACAGACTTACTTTTCCTCTGCTTTTGCCACCTTGCAGAGGCAGGCTTGTGCTCATATATCCTTTCAACACATGTGCATGTGACAGTTTGCTCATTCCTTACATGTTCCATATACTAGATGCTGCATTTATTGTGTCTTCCAAACTATTTCATCATCTTGCCTCTCATAGCATTTCCAAAAATTAAGTATTAAATCAACTATAATGTTCTCTACAAATTGGGTTCTCAATTATTTACAAATCTGTTATATAGTTAAAAACAATAAAACACTTGGTAAGAAAATGCTAGGCCATATTTGAAAAAACTAAGACTCCCCCACAGTGCATTAAAAATAATTCTGATTTTGAAATCTTCCCATGACAAATGGGGAAATATATTTCAGAGATGATATATGGAACAAAAATGATAAACTTTGATGGAAACTAGATAAATCTTTCCTCCCAGACATTTCAATAGATTTGTTTCTGTTATGATTTATTTATTTTTTTAGTAATTGATAGACCAAGAAAACAAAAATTTACACAGGCTATTACATGCTGTAAGAAAAATAGATTGTCTGAAAATGTATTGAACCTGAATGTAATAGTGATATTTTTTAAACAAAAATAACAGCACAGTTGACACCAGAAGAAATACAATTTGATCAGACCATTTTCCAAGTACAAATGGAAGTTCCCCAAGTGCACAGAAAGCTGGTGTGCTTTCCCATGACTACCTCAAGAGCAGATAATTCATTTTTTTCATTTCCTTATTTATATCAGTTGTCTGCGAATTCTATCCAATATATTTTGATCATATTGGTTTACTCTTTTCAGACCTTTCTCCATTCAAATATGTATGCGTGTGTGCATGTGCGGGTATGTACGTGTATGTGTGTGTGTGCGTGCATGTGTGTGTGTGTGTGTGTGTGTGTGTGTGTGTGTGTGTGTGTGTGTTTAAGTCCATAAGCACAGTGTATGGTAGCCACTAACTCTTGCAGGCCAGGCCTTCTCTGAAGCATGTTCTCTATACCAGACATTATACCCCTAAAAGAAAGTATCTCTTTCTCTACAAGAAGCCTATCCACTACCCATAAAAGAAAAGACAACCCTATCAGAGAAGGATAGATAAACTGTTGTTTTAAATAAAAAGAACTACCACAAACAAACGAAGTAGGGCCCTTGGTACCTTTAAGAATGTTTTTAACTCAAGGGAAAGAAAGTCCAACAATTTCCAATAAATTTGGACAAAACCAACCACAACTGCCTTATCAACAACTGATAAAACTCTATCATTTATGAGGCTAGAGAAACATTTCAACAGTTCAAAACACTGTCTGATCTTCCAGAAGACCTGGATTCAGTTCCCGTACCCACCTAGCAGCTCTCACATATTTGCAACTCTAGATCCATGGCTTCTGACACCTTCATACAGACATACATGTGGGCAAAACATGAACAGAGAATGTGAATAAATCAAAATTTCTATCATTTATAATATGATAAATGTTTACTAAAGTATATTGATAAACTCTTTTTTTCCAGTTTTTAGGCTGACAAATCCCCAAAATTGAAAACACTATTTGAGGACAAGGCTAGTTTTGTATGGTCACATGTCCTATTTTTACGAGTATAAAGCTGACATAAACATCTCAAATATGAATTTGGCAATGCATTTCAGAATGAGAACATGTCAGGTTATTGATTTGCAATTTCTCTTTGTACAAAATATAGATATTGTAATATATGAGCTGAATATATTCAGTAGATTAAAAGTTCCCATTGTCCATTCCCAGATGCATGTACTGAATCTTATTTGGTGTGTTGATACATGGAAATGGGGAGACCCTTTGCCGGTAATTAGACCATAAGGATGGTGTCATCCTGAGGGGGATTAGTGTCTTAATGTGAAGATTCCAGAACACTAGCTACTTTTGCACCAAGAAAGAACACTAGACCAGAGTAAGCAATCCAGGAAGAGAGGTCTCAGAGTAATTGATGAGCATCATGCTGACCTCTGACCTTAAGCTGCCAGCTTCTGGAGATAGGAGAAATTTAGTTCTTCAATTTAAAAGTCATGCAAAGGGAAATCTACCAGCTTGAATGCACATCGATATATTCTTTTAGCCCTTTTTGGAACATAGTAAGAGAAAGAAAACAAATCGTCAGTGTGCGAGTGTTTCCATAAATCACATAACTGCATACTGAATTATAAGCAACAATTAAAAATACTTGTAATAGTTTATTCTGCATCCTGTATAGATGCCATATTACTCATACATAATTTAATCAAATCGAAATAGTAAAACATATTTATTGTGTAGTATGCTTTGAGCACACCACATACAAAGGGAAGCATGAACACACATGCACATACACACACAAACATTTGTGAACATGACTAGAGAATTAAGAGTGGAGTGTTTTGAGCCCCAGTGGAGGAGAACTCGGTAAAATCTGTGTATGCACTTCAGAGCCTTGACTCGGGTCAGCCTGGAATCTCATCTGCTTTGGAAGACAGTATATCATCTGTGTTAATTACATTTTTTGACAGGCAAGTCGGTGATGTGTATTTCCATCCCAGAATTCTACTTTTAGATAATCCAGAGAGCATTTTACAAACTGACTGCCAATAAACTACTTCAGGCACTGGAAAAGTACAGCAAACACTGACAGGAGAAACTGATTCTGATACTACACACACACACACACACACACACACACACACACACACACACATCAGACTAGGCTGAAATGCGTCATGAGTTAAAATACAAAACACTCCAGCAAATTGAATCAAACTCTTGATATTTGGTGTTGAAATGACTCATTGAATTGACACATTGGAGGGAGATAGAATGCTCTATAAAAATGCTGAATCTCACAACATTGAATATCTTCTGCTGCTGGAGATCTTCAGAGTTACATGCATTCTCTAATAGTCCACAGTTCCAGCATCTAGCCAATGAGCTTAAAAATGTGTTTTAAATTACATTGTTTCTTCTGCGTAGGGAGGGATCAATTAAATGTTCAAAGAAAGAGTAAATGATCCACAAAGCTGTTAAAACTACTCTCTCTTAAAGGTTAACATTAGTACCCTCAAAAGGGTACTCTGTTTCTTTAATGTGTGCCTGAATTTCTTTCCTGTCTTCCCTTGATTGCCCCATTGGCAAACGATTTGAAGTAGAAGAGGAAGCTACTGAATATGTTGGAGTCTGGTTCCTGAGTGTTCTGGTGGTTCCTTAATGTGGATGGTACAGGGAACTGTGCTGGGCTACGTGTGGAGCCAGTGAATTTTCTCACTTACACTAACATTTTCTTTAGGATGTACATGTGCTCATTTCGGTTAGTCAGCCCCAGGATAGCAGCATGAAGTATTCAGCAAGAGAACACTTGTCCTCACAGCTTTGGTATGTTCACCAAGACACTCTGCCAAGAGACCTTGTGAGCATAGTTAGTCCAAAGCTGTTTCTGGAATAAAGAACCAACCAGCTGTTTGCTCATGGTGTGGGCTGCTTCCTTGGACTGACTCTCTCTCTCCCTCTCTCTCTCTCTCTCTCTCTCTCTCTCTCTCTCTCTCTCTCTCTCTCTCTCTGTCTGTCTGTCTCTGTCTGTCTGTCTCTCTCTCTCTGTCTCTCTCTCTCCACCCCCTTTCTTTCCCTTTCTACCTTTACTACCTTCATGTGTAGTAAATCACAACATTGAAAAAAGTATTTCCTCTGCCACAATACTAATCTCAAGTTTTCAGGACTGTTTAGCATACTTCTGATTTACTCTGATCTGACAACTAGAGGGTGACTATCTTCGATGAAACTAGAGGGCTTCATGACCACCTCTGCCTTACTCTGAGGCCCTGGGAAGCTCTTGTGTCTTCCGTAATGTTTTTTCTACTACAGGAAGTACAGGTGGAGAGACAACCGTGCTGGCACAAGAAATCATTCTGGCTGAAAATATCTGACTATGACTATCAATTGGCACTTCAGATTTTGAAATGACTTTTCTCAGAAATGCATTTTCACAGATAAATAAATGGGAAAAGTTTATACGGATGTTTCTTTTCATTACCAAATGGCCGCCTCAGTAGTACCTTCTGCTCGCCAGTTGACTACTTGTCACTAGGTAAAGTATACTATATGGCATGATTATCTTTGCAGATGGTTGAGAACTCTCTGTGTTTATTTTATTTTACTTCAAAATACAATTTTAAGTTATTTTAGCCAAGAAATAATCATGATTCTACTCAGGAGAATTGTTCCTTATTATGTGAATATATCTTCTTTAGATGGCTGGAAATGCTTGTAGTCCTAGCAATTCTTTTAGTGACACAAGGTTGCTGTAGTATTGGACAGACAATAAAAAGAAGGTTTAGAGGTTATTGATAACACATCAGAAACTGCACTGATAAGCAGGAGGAATGAAGTTCAAAAAGTAGCATGACCCCTTACAATATTTTTAAATCCAGTTTGTATTAGCAAACTCTGAGGGTGTGCCAATGAAATCAGCACAACACAATGAAAGTAAACAGACCCTAGGGCTTCAAATAATACGGGTATAAGTATAGAGTGAAACTATCTAATCAAAAGCACTAAAAAGGTTTTATTCATGAAAGAATAAAAGTTATTGGTGAAACTTATAAATATAATGTCTGTGAAAGTTAGACTCTAAAAAAAATGAGTTTGAAATATTAGCCTAAGTATTTCATTTTAGGGTATGTGCAAAAACGATTTGTAGAATGGACATGAGGGGCATGAGACTTAGGAAAAATAGACAGCGTGGCATTTGTTTCACTGCTACTAAGACAAGGTAAAACTAGGGTTTGTCCCTCAATGGCAATTGGCCCTGTTCTGGTTTATGCCTCTCTTGCACACTTAACTGCTCCAGAACTCCTTCTGTTCCATGATGTCTGCTCTCCCAAAAGTCACCAACAGCCTTAACGTAGTTAGCTGAAATGACCAGTTCTCAGTCTGCATTGCATCTGACCTACTACTAGGAACTGAAATAATTAATGACACTATTGATCGACTCAGATAACAAGTTTTCCTCATTTGGATCTTACTTCATGTGACTTTCTCTTTTCAACCTCCCTCAGTATTTCAGCTTGACCATACACTGTCTGAAAAACTTCTAGGCAGAAGGGTGCTACTTCAACATGTGGTAGATCTTTGATATTTTCATATACCTCATGTGATATCTTCAGAATGAGAGTTATGTTTAAAGATGAAATTTTGTATTTCAGTTTGCATTTCTGGATGAGGTTGTTCATCTGATGACTTAGCTCCCTCCACTCTTAGGGTGGCGTGGTGTTGCTCTGTTCTCTGCCTTTTCATCTGCTTCTTAAAATTAAACTTCACACACACGACACACACACACACACACACCACACACACACACACCATTGCTAATAAGATACTCTACAGGTAGACTAGGCATACAGAACACACCATAAGGAGTTTCATATCTACCTTTACACTTTATGTATCAAATGTATTTTATGTACTTTTCACCATCAGTACGACAACAACAAAATCATGTGTTTTTCTTCTCTGATCCCAGTTAGTTGTAGTCATTCTGTCTAAGCCTATGACTTCACATGCCATCAATACAGCCGTCCTCTATGTCTAGGTGTCCAGAGCTGACTTACATGGAAGGCAGAAAGGCTGTCTTTAGTTTACATAGCTGGCCGGTCGGATTCACTGGAGTTCCTGCTTCCCCTGCCCAGCTCAGTTTCACTAAATAGCCACCCCTTCAGCTACTTCCCACCAAAAACCTAGAATCATTAGAGACTTCTTCTTTTCCTTTCATCCTGTGTCGGATTCATCTGGAAATACCATTGGCTTTATTTTAAAAGTACACAGTAGCCAATCGCTATCCATCACTTGATCAGAACCATCATGGCCCACATTCTCATCATCCACCCTCCTCTTAAACCTGAGGCATAGCTGCTGAGTTCTGTGTCCTCTACAACATGAATCCCAAGTCATTAGAAAGCTCTGGAGTTTATCTTTAAAGTAACGTAATTCAAAGCATAGTACCTAGTCTCTGTCAAAAATAAAAATAAGGGCTGATTTAAATTTTCTGAATGAATAAAGTAAATGAAAGTCCCAAATACTTAGTAAATTTAACTAATTTTCTGTCTAAAATTTTTTTTTATTTTTGTTGATGAGATTTTTTCTGTTAATGTGATATGCTGTTTTCACAGAAATCAAATTAAGATTAGTAATCTTTCATATCCTTTGATTTCTGAACATTTTATGTTAAGTTGATTTAAATAAATCTTATATGTTAATTCTAGCCTATTATTCCCTTTCATCTTAGTTTACTTATGTTAGCATGACTTCAGTATAAGTCAATTTTCTTACACTTTAGTTTTCTTTTGATACACTATTTTTTATTGGCAACTAAAACATAAATGTAATTTTGAAAAACATGATGTTGTATTTGAACTTAGAAACGATTCACCTTGATTTACTTAACCAGAAAAGATCTTGCCCATGATTAATCCCATTTCATTAATAAATCATTGAGAAATTATTAAATGTGTCATCACAAAGGAGAAATTTTCTGTAAAGAAAATTAATGAGATATGCTTGTAAACATGCGTGTGTTCCTCCTTGAGTCTTAATAGTCCTTTTAAACAGAATTGCAAGTATTTTCTTTTTTTTTTTAAGATTTATTTATTTATTACATGTAAGTACACTGTAGCTCTCTTCAGACACACCAGAAGAGGGCGTCAGAACTCATTACGGATAGTTGTGAGCCACCATGTGGTTGCTGGGATTTGAACTCAGGACTTTTGGAAGAGCAGTCAGTGCTCTTAACCGCTGAGCCATCTCTCCAGCCCCAAGTATTTTCTTTATAGCATATAGCACACTCATTTTATCTGGAGAACTTTTGGTAACCATGCTACTTCATTCATTTAGGACCCCAACAGGGATAACTACTCCTGCATGTTTGATTTCAGAGTAGATTAGAGAGTGATACTTTAAAGATGGCATGCCTAAGACTGTGTGGACCTGATGTCTTCACACACCCTATTCCCAAACTAGGCAGATGGGAGCCTAGTGAACTGTGTATTGCATGTGACTGCACCATAGACAACTCTATGCTTCAGTTCTCTCTCATCACTTCTTTTACCATCCCATACCAGGTGTTTATTCCAGACACATACTTTGTTTCAATTGCCCTAAAACTGACATTGTTTCTCTCCTGTCCTTTTGAGTTATAATTCTGGCATTTGTCTTTCCTGGATGAAAGCTTTGAGTGCCATGGGATATTTAAACAAATTCTTCACTGCGCAATAGATTGTCATTAATAAGTTGAAACATAATAAGAAAATTAGCTATCTACACAGAATATTTGTCATCCCTTCTTCTTACTTCTCTAGTCACCTAGTGAAAATCAAAATCCTAGGCCTAAAGGTTTAGATGATTTATCAGCCGGTTAAAAAAAAATATCCTTTGCCTCTCATTTTGAAATAGAGCAAGATGAGACTAATTTTTTTCTCTATATACAAAAACAGATTTCATGGGACAGTGACTTCTACGTTCCATAGAGCTAAAGAGCACACAGAAAAATCTAGATTTTACACAAACACATGGACAGAATTAAAGTCTCAGGTGCTTTGGGGTTCTAGTTTTTTGATAGTTTCAATGTTGAGATTTTTCTGGTTTTCAGAGTATGTCTTGTGGTCTTCTTGGTTTCCATAACTCCAAGCAATCCAGCAAAGCATTGATTTCTTTTTTTTTTTCTATTTAACAACATTTTTTAATTGGATATATTCTTTATTTACATTTCA